>JAAGKR010002791.1:63707-86085 GCA_011419295.1 Clarias macrocephalus
AATGTTATTTTGTCCATTATATTTTGTTCTATTTTGCATACTTAATTAAGCAATTTTTTAGAAACAAATCCTGACTGATATACACTATATGGACAAAAGTATTTGGCCAAACCTGCAATTATGAACTTCAGTAACACCCAATTCTTAATCCATAAGGTTTAATATGATGTTGGCCCACCCTTTGCAGCTATAACTGCTTCAACTCTTCTTGGACCTTGCTTTGTGCACAGGTGCGCAACCATTTTGAAACAGAAGGGGGCCATCCCCAAACTGTTCCCACAAAGTTGGGAGCATGAAATTGTTCAAAATGTCTTGAACAATGTCTCTGATTAATGAATCAGAGACATTGTTAATGATTGAGACATGTTAATATGTTACAATCATATTAACATAAAAATGTTAATAAAGAGACATTAATGATTAATGAAGCATTAAGTGTTTCTTTCCCTGGGCCAGAGTCCTGAAAAACAACCCCACACCAATTCCATCACGACTGTGGACCAGAGCACAAAGCAAAGGTTTTTTTTTTTGGATTTTTACCCCCGATTTTCTCCCTAATTTTTTTGTCATACACAGGGAAAGAAACACTTAATGTGGGAGCACTAAGTACCTCTCATCCCTTCCCTCTGAGAGAGCTCGGCCAATCAGCTCTCTATAGACCTCCGGCTGTGAGATTACCTGGGACATTTAGCTGGTATGCTGGTCACTTTACTGGTCCACAGCATACCAGCATATATTTTGCTGGTATGCTGGTGACCAGCATTACAGTGCCATGATACTATGGTGTTCACCACCCCATCTAATATTGGTATGGTATAAAAGCCAGAATACATAGAAGATCCATATGTATTACATATGTCATCCAATATGTAAAATATAAAACAGAATCAGTATAAAATCAGCTTTATTGGCCAACACAAACAACATTAACACTGTGTAATATGTAACAATATGTTCAATATGCACAATTGTAACAATATGATCATTTAACAATGAACAGCAAATAGTTTTTTTTATAAATAACAAAATAAATAATAACAAAAACAAATAATAATAATAAAAAATAATAACAAAAACAAAACATGAGACCAACCTCTCAGGGACACTTTCACACAGTTACTTTCACACCACAGGAGTGTAAATGAGTGAGCTTGGCTCTCACTCTTTATTTAGGGGTCTGCAGGTTTATGGGTCCTGAAGTACTTCTGACATGTCCTGACATTTGTGTATTTTTCTTACTTATAAACATATAAATGTAACCTTACTTATAAACATATAAATGTCACCTCTTTCACCTAGTGCAAAGTAAATGTCCAGGATTGAGGGAAGAGTGACACAGAGGATCTTATACACAGAGGGCACATTTCTGGCATACTGTAAATATGGCCGTGCAAACATTCAGGGTAAAATAGTGGGAACAGGAACAGTGCACTATGAAGAAAGGGTGTTAGGTTTCTAAAAGCCAACTTTTACACCCTATACACATCTTTGAGCCTCTCTCGAAAAGCAGTTCTTGTTTAAGTCAAGACACAAGTGAACATTGCATACCTGGCATTTCCATGGTGTTTATGGCTGCTTACCATAAACTGATTTGCAATTCACACAGACCCTGTGACCAGAAGTGGTAACATTCCTGGCATCTGAGGTCAACCCATGTGCTGGCCGTGCGCAGTGACAGGTGAAGCCTTATCGTGTGGTCAACTGCTTAAAAAAAAAAATACAAGAGATCCATCCCGAATCCAGACCCCAGTCGTGGTCGAGGTTTCCATGACATAGTGATGGTCCATCTGTATCTTGCCTGCTTCTTTGCATTTGGTCTCTATAAAACAGGTGGCTGATCATTTTCATGGTCACAATGGTTTATAAAAAAGGAAAAAGAAACATAAACATGATGATAATAAAATTACTGTCAATAATCATGTATAACTATTGACCATGCATAAAGACAACACAAACTTTTTTAGGCAACAGGAGCTAAAGTGTTTGTGCTAAATAATATTATAGATAGCAGTGTAATAAGCTAACCAAAAACTGAACCAAATAGCTACCATAACATGAGGCTATCCAAAACGGGGTGAATATATTATAAACATTTACACCACAGCTGATACTGACTGATGATTTAGCAGTGTTATCTACATGCTAACCAAACCATGTAAGTGACATTAAGTGACATAATATTTCACATAAACTGGCAAAAGCTTGTGAGAAAATGAGGAAACATAAATTACTATTAGTTTTATATTATCAAAATAAGGATTATATTAGATTTTTTTTAAAAACATGGTAACAGCTTGCTGTATTCTCCTCCTTTGTTCTCTGTTTAAGTCTCAGTGTTGTTCTGAGGTAAATCTAAACTCCTCCCACTATCCAGAACATTCTATAGAGCTCCGGAAACCTGTACAGCGCCTAAAATCTTGCACACGCGCAAGAAAATTACCGGATCTACTCTGTGTGTGTGTGTGTGTGTGTGTGTGTGTGTGTGTGTGTGTGTGTGTGTGTTTGGCAGCGTGGCCTTGTATGTAGATCTCCCTGACTGTTTCCCCTGTGAACAGCGTGTGGGCGTGTCATCGCAGGTCATCATCAGTGAATGAAGTGTGGCAGAAAGACTGTATCTCTCCTTAGATTCATATGGATTACATAAACTGAGAACATTTATTTTTGATTAAGCTTGCTACATTTAAAAGTAGACACTTTCTATAGATATATATGTATAGATATATAGATATATGAATATGTGTGTGTTCATTTTAGTGACGCGTTTCAAAAAGATTTCCGGGGAGACTGAGACGTCAGAAAGCGCACCCTGTTTATTTTCTTAATTTTACAAAAGCACAATATTTTATTCAAATGTGAGTGTACATTAACAAATAAAGACATAAATCAATGCATTACACGTATGTGTATGGTTAAAAATGATATTTTGACAGTTACCATAAAAAATGCAAGTGGTCCCACCGCTGGAACAGCTGACCCCATGGTGCTGGTGCTGGTATGCTGGTAACCCTGCTGGTATAATTGCTGGTCAAGCTGGTGACCAGCGATGATGGTCTATGATGTTTTTTTTTTTTTGTTTGTTTGTTTTAGTTCTAAGTGATTTCCATTGATTACTTTTTTTAAAAAGTGCATTCATATAAAAGTTTGGGTTGTGTTTTTAGACAACCCACAGATATTTAATAAATGTAAAATAATGTATTTACATGTTTTTGATAAATGGATTATTTTTGTCTCTTGTATGTAAACGCATTTAAAGATAACACTACACAGTTTGTGTATTTACATCACACATTATTTTCAGTACTAGCTATTAAAATAATGACTACCAAAAGCATGCTGGTCTTCCATCAGTTATGCTGGTTCACCAGCTAAACCAGCATCAGACCAGCACTAACCAGTATTAACTAGCATAGACCAGCATATAAATCATGCTGGTCTATGCAGTTTTTTTCAGCAGGGTCCTGTCCACCATGAGTGTCTGACTTAACCCATTTAGGTCAGACACTCATGGTGGACACAATGCTCCTGGAAGAATGGTCGACCGTTCTCATAAACACACTCCTAAACCATGTGGAAAGCCTTCCCAGTGGACGTGAAGCTGTAAAGGATGGGCCAACATCATTTTAACCCAAAAGACTAAGAATTGGATGGTACTGAATTGCATATGCATGTATAGGCAGGCGAGTGAATATTTGCCCATATAGTGTACTTCAATATAGAGTTGGTCCCCCTTTTGTAGCTTCCACTCTTCTTGGAGTGTTTTTGTGGAAATTCAGGCCTATTTATTCTGTAGAGCATTTATGAGCTCAAGCACTGATATTGGACAAGAAGGCGTGACTTGCAATCTCCGTTCTGCTTCATCCCAAAGGTGCTTGATGGGGTTAAGAGTCAAGTTCTTCCAAATCAAACTCATCAACCCACGTCTTTATAGTCCTTGCTTTGTGCACTGAGGCACAGTCAAGTTCGAATAGAAAAGGGACTTCCCCAAAGTGTTGCGATAAAGTTGGAACTACAGCATTGTCCCAGAGAGTCTTGGTTTAAAGATTGTCCTCTACTGGAGATAAGGGGCCTGATTGAAATACCTGAATTCAATAATGAACAGGATTGGCCAAATACCTTTTACCATAGTGTAGTTTCAAAACTGTCTTGTTTTGTGGACTTGTTTTGCTTGCTGTCCTTCATGATTGATAGAAAATGGGAGAGTTTTTCAGGTAACTCCCATGATGTATGTAGCAGAAGAGTCTTAAACCTAGACTTCCCAATTCACATTTCCATGCAGAGGTGTTAAAAAGTCGAGTGAACCGCTCTGGGGACAGAGGATTTCCTGAGTCTGTCTGTTGTGCAGCTTTGCAACGGAAAACACACTCTTCTGTTTGGCAAATGCGCTGTGCAGTGGGTGGTTGGGGTTGGCCATGATGGACAGAACTTTGTTTAATGTTCTGCTCTCCAGTACTACCTCAAGAGGGTTCAGCTTCAAATTCACCACTGAAGCAGCTCTCTTGACCACCCTGTCCAAACATGTGGCATCCATAACCCCCCACTAACCTCCCTTAGGATTATGAGCTGTCTTTAATAGATTCATATTACATAATTCCAATCCCAGTTTCAGTCCAAGGATTTATTGCTACAAAATGTGGAAAAGTACAAGTGATATAAATACTTATGAGAGGGTCAGATAGGTGTGTTTAGATAAAATATAAACATATAAAGCTTCTCCTTCTCTTATGTAACATGTTTCTTGAAGAGTAGGGTAAAACAAAGTTTATGAAAGCCATTTTGTGATGCAGTGTTTACAGTCTAGCGCACCATATTTTCCTGCCAGAAGAATGAGTTCATTGTGACTGCATAACATGGGGAATGTGATGTCTGTATGCGACCTAAGTTATGTCACTATTGGATGAATGCCTTGTCGTGTGGTTTATTGCTATTGTTAAAAGCCAAGGATGTCCTTCGGTCATGATGATATCACATGATGTTGAAGCTATACTATAATATTATAGATATTAGCTATACTGCAAAACCATCTGTCATTCCGTATGCAGTTATTTTGTCCATTTATAAACATGGAAAAATAGTGAGTCACACAGATGCAATATAATCAAACTGCCATGAGTAATAGGGATTAATTAAAATGACACATAACAGATGCAAACATAAACACAAGGTTGAACTGAGGCGAATAACATTCAACTTGTGCAACATTTTGAAAGCAAGGAAAGTTGTGTGTAGAGAACCTTGGCTCTTGGATCTGTGAGGCAGCAATTGCACCAATGTTCCATCCATCCATCCATCCATCCATCCATCCATCCATCCATCCATCCATCCATCCATTGTCTTTATTGCTTTTTATGTAGGATCACAGGGGCCTGAAGGCAACCCTTCAGGTCTTAAGGTGTGGTACACTTGGATCTGTGAGGCAGCAATTGCACCAATGTTCCATCCATCCATCCATCCATCCATCCATCCATCCATTGTCTTTATTGCTTTTTCATGTAGGATCACAGGGGCCTGAAGGCAATCCGTCAGGTCTTAAGGTGTGGTACACCTGGGTTGGGTGGAAAACCATCTCAGGGCACAAGCACAAACCCTGGCCTATAGGCCATCACAGGCAACTCAAGCCATAAAAAGGGGTACACCTTGGATGGGGTGCATCTCAAGTTTGGAAAGCATTCACACCCATGTGGTTTTCCACATTTAACTGTGTTATAGGTTTATTCGTAAAATGGATTCAATTTACTTTATTTCCATAACATTTCACACAATAACCCATAATGCAAAGCATTAATATCAAATTCATTAACACTCTTTAACAAAGCAAAAATAAGCTTTAAGGAATGTTTGTATTGCAGTTATTAAAAATAAATAATACATTTTTTTATTTAACTAAGTATCTAAATCCTTTATTCAGTACTTTGGAGAAGATCTTTGGCAGCAATTACAGTTTCAAACCTGCGTAGGAAACACCTGGATGTGGGCAATTTCTCACATCCGTCCTGCCAGTCTCTTTCAAACTCAATCAGATCGGATGGGGAGCATCTGTGAACTGCCGTCTTCAAGTCTCCTTACAGATGTTCTGCTGGGTTTAATTCTGAGCTTTGGCATTGCCTCTTAAAGACATACCCCTGTGTAAGGCTTTTGTCCTGCTGAAAGGTGAAGCTTGACCCCAGTCTGAGGGCATGAGCGTCTCCATTTGACTAAACGAATCCTCCTCTCAGTTCGGAGAAGTTTCTGCATCCCTGCTGCTCAGAAGCACTCAGAAACAATGTCACGGCAATACTGTATATACCAAAGGAATAGTATTATATTAGCCTGCTGAGTAGTGCCTAGTTTTCGCCACATACTATAAAGTGCACACCAACACAACTGATTCGAAATTAAGCAATCAAGATGTGTTTAAATTTATACTTAAAACTATTTAATAATATTGCATTAAATTTAAGGACACCCTTTCTTTTATTTTTACAAAGTCCCTCGCCTTTTACAGGTTCAAAAGTAATGGGACAAAAGACTGATAAATTGATTGTCCTTAATTAATAGGAGCTAAACACATTTGATTGCAAAATTTCTTGATGATCTTTTCTTGAGTGCTTGGTGAAGTAAAATCCCTTCACATCATTTATCCATGTTAGGAAGGTAAGGGTATCATTGTCACTGGTTATGTTAGTTTGTTCAATTATTTTTGAACATGTATAAATAACACATGGAGGTCCTAAACACTTAATGCAACATCTTTGTTAAACATCTTGAATTTAACTTTTGAAAGTGTACATTTTGTGTACATCTTGATTAGTTTCTCATCGTCTATACAGCTTTATCCTGTATACAGGGTCATGGGGGGCCTGGAGCATATCCCAGGAGACAGGGCATGAGGTGGGGTACACCCCAGATGGGGTGCCAATCCATCACAGGGCACACACACGTACACATACATTCATATGCTCATTCATATACTACAGGCAATTTGGGAATGCTAATTAGCCTAATATGCATGTCGTTGTACTGTGGGAGGAAACCGGAGAACCCGGAGGAAACCCACCAAGCATGGGTAGAACATGCAAACTCCATGCACAGAGATCCCAAGGCAAGAATCGAACCTGGAATCCTGGAGGTGCGAGGCGACAGTGCCAACCACTAAACCACCGTGCCGCCTTGACTGCTTTATTTTAAATACGTTGTGGTGGTGTACAGAGACAATGTGTTCGGAGTTCAGCCGATACAAACAATATAATCTTTTTCCTCATGTTGTCAGAGTCTTTTAATTGCCTGTCATATATGCTTTACACAGACGAAAGATAGCTTTCATATAACCAATTTACCATAAAGGCCAGATTTCTAAAGTACAATGGCTGTTCAAGTCAAACTGGGACTTGAACAGAATAACAGCACAATTATGGGAGTTAAGAATTACCTTTATTTGCTTATATAATACTCACCCATTCACTCACCTTCCATACCGCTTTTTCTGTACAGGGCCGTGGGGGGAGAAAATACAAACTCCATGCACACAGACCCAAGGTGAGAACTGGACCTGGACAGATGTGCCTCTCCACAAGCTGGTGACAAGTTATCCATCAGTTTTCAGGGATCAGGTCTTCTACTCACTGAATGTTAATGAGAGTGACTGCAGGGGGTTCTGAGCCACCTTGGCCCAGGATCATCACTCACAGATGTACAGCTTTCTTTAAAACATCTGCACCATTCAAATGTTTGTGGCCAATAGACTCATCACCATAGAATTCACTACAAATTTCATTACAAGTTCCGGTTTAACTTGTCTTTCTGAGATACTGGTTGTTCTGCCAGCTCCTCTCATCTCTGTAGTCAAGATCTAAAACTCTTTAGATGTCCTCCAAACTTGTTCACTTCCATCACCAAATCCCTTAAAGCCAGGTAACTGAATTTGACTGGATGGCCAGCTCTATTAAGAGTATTGATGGGAACACAGAACGCTTTGGAAATCGTTTGAAACCCATGCGCATACCTGTCTTGAATAAATTGTTCTTGGTTCAGTTTTTGGTCTGACTTGCATTGTGCTTTTCCACTTGATTGAATTTGCCACACGTCTACTCCAGTCAAGATCTAGAGCCATTTCCAGGTAATCAAAGCAAGCTCCCAAGTGGCATGACAGAAAAGCATTCCTAAAGAATGTGAGCCCCTGAGCAGGAGCTAAGGTCAAGTCACAGTAACACTGACCTTTTCAGATCCATTTAATCTGTAAGCTCCTGTATGTTCCTCCAAGTATGCTACTTTGTCCTTTCTTGCAGCATCAGCATTAACAAACCTACATCTACAATCCATTTGAAATATTATGTACAGTAGAAAAATTGTGCCAAAAATCAAGGTGTTTTTTTTCAGGGTCTTTTTTCCACTATGGATAGAGATATACTGTACAGTAAAGACACTAATCCTGTTCATCATTTTGGTTCTGGGCAATTGCCAAATGATTATCTAGACAATCTGTGAATAGGTGATTACTTTCAGCACAAAGAAACCCAACAACCAAAAAACAAGAACAAAAACATATGCAAAAGGGATTGCCAAGAAATTCTCTCAAGTTTCCTAGAAACAGTGGAACATCAGTTGGCCATCCGATTAACTAATTTATCCTTTTGTAAATCATTGAGGCACTTACACTTAAACAATGGTGTGGTCCCAATTTTCCCATTATTGCTAGGAGTATGTCTTGTTCCTAAAGCATTCTTTCATATATATCTGTAAGACAAAATGTTCTTGTTTCAAACATAAACGGCATCAAAACAACTACAACAGTTTGCATATCACATATTGTTGCATACATTATAACAGTACAGTACTAATGTAGTAAATTTCAAAATATTAATGCATCACACATAAATGAATGCAGCATAGGCAAGTTCAAAGTTTAGGATTAACACATGTTCTGGAATGTTCTGGGTTTCCTCATGCAGGGTAGGCTGATTGGCATTTCCAGAATTGCCAGAGTGTGTGCTTGTGCCCTGAGATGGGTTGGCACCGCATACAGGGTGTACCCCTCCTAATGGCCTGAGTTCCCTCCAGGCCCCCATGATCCTACATAAGATAAGCAATAAAGACAATGGATGGGTAGAAGATTCATGCAATTGCTGCCTCACAGATTCAATCCTAAGCTGAAGTTTTTATTCCTCACCTTCACATGTCGTCCATATCAGTTTCCATCCACCTCTGTTTGTCTTGCTGTTAATGTGTTTGCATGGGCCCATGCAGCAGACTGGTATCGGAGTATTTGTGCTTCATGCCCATTGTTGCTGGAATACAGTCTAGATTCTCTTCCACTCTGACCAGAATAAAGTAGTTTCTGAAAATTGATAGAAATCTCTATGTGTAAATATGTACAGTATGATTTCTATCATGCTTCGTGTGTTTATTGTGAAGTCAAAACTCAACATGTGCTTTTTCTATCACAAATGAGGTATCTCAGGAAGCTCCTTTTGTTGGAGATTTGACCAGGACATACTTTGAAATACAATTGACAATTGATTATAGTACAGTTTTTCACATGATTTTCACATCACTTTCATTCCAAGTCCAATAAAACTGTCTATAAACGGTTTGCGATGAGCTCCCCAAATGTAGCCTCAATGTTATTTTTCAAAGCAAAGTCAAGAAACTGATCTTGTGACAGTTGGCATTGAGTGGATCTGACATCTGATTGCTAGTCATTGACACTCCTTCAGTCACTTGAAAAAAGGAAGTCTGGAAAATTCAGCTTGAAGCATGTCTGTGGCTTTCCTTTTCAGCTTTAACACAGCTTCTGTTATTAAGGTCTCCTGCATTTTACCTCAAAATAACTCGTCCAAAAGTGAGTGATGATTGTTGGAAAGTGTTTGTCCTGTTACCTCACTTATTTGTAGGGTGCAGTAATATTTCATCTAAAAAATATGTCAAGGATCAACTTGGGAGTTGTGATTTACTGGTGTTTTGGAGTCTGCAACTTCATGATATTAATCTTCATCATATGATGTCTTTGTGTTCCTTTTTTCATCACATGCAGCCCTACACCCAACCCTCCTCGTTTCTCATCTAGGCTTCGGGAGCAGCAGTGGTGGTGTGATGTTGTATGGACACAGAGTTAAGGGCCTTGCTCAAGGTCCCAACAGTTTCAACACCAACATCTGATAAGCAACCCTGAGCTTTAACCAACTGACCTAATATTTCCTGAACTGGCACCACAGTATTTTTGTTTTATTTAACATTATTGCATATTGCACCAAGTTTTATAATTATCTGTGAAATCTACTAAGTAGTAAGTTAGTTTTAAAAAAAAATCATGAAAAGTTCAATGGGCTAATTGGTGAATTTCATACATGTCTATTGAAGCAATCACTTAACTTTCTTTATTTTTGGCCACAAAATACATGTGAAACCTACCATAGCGATACATGTATTTGTTAGACCACTGTGGTCATAGGAAACTAAATATGGACTTTCCTTCTATCCAGGAATGATGCACATAGCCATACCCGAATCACTGTGACAGGGATACACCATTTGCCTGCATCACCTTAAACAAATTCCCAAAGTAAACACTTTCTCATTTGTTCATGCAAAATAATTGATGGGAAAAGAACTTATAGATAAACAGTTAAAAGGTTAATGCTAAAATATAGCTGATCAGCTATGATGTAATTAGTGACATAATTATTTCAGGTTGATGCCCATGCACATTCTGCATAACTTATTAATACAAAGAAATTAAATTTTGTATGGTTGATTGTTCAAAAGAAGGCAGCACGGTGGTGTAGTGGTTAGCAACCTCCAAGGTCCGGGTTCGATTCCCAGCCAGTCTCTGTGTGCATGGAGTTTGCATGTTCTCTGTGGGTTTCCTCCGGGTACTCCGGTTTCCTCCCACAGTCCAAATACCTGCAGATTAGGCTAATTGGCGTTCTCAAATCTTCCGTAGTGTGTGTGATTGTGTGTATGTGCCCTGCAATGGATTGGCACCCTGTCCAGGGTGTACCTTGCCTTGTGCCCTAAGCCTCCTGGGATAGGCTCCAGGCCCTGAATACAGGATAAAGCAGTATAGAAGATGAGTGAGTGAGTGAGTGAGTGAGTATTTAAAAGTATATGTATTCAAAAATTTTATTTCACTTGTGGTGCAGGTCACACCTCAGGCAGATATGTAAGCACAGCAAATAGTTCAATAGATACTGTCCAGTGGTGGATTTAAGATGCCTCCACAGTTTGACGCATGCGAAGTCACTGTCAAAACTTCCAGTTTGTAATCTGGCACATAACTGCTCATAACTTCATTTCTACTAAACACTTTAATTTCCTTTATGGCACAGGTTTAACCTCAGTCAAGTGCAGTCAAAGTTTAATTAAACTTACTTTATTTATGTAGTTGGAGTCATGGTGATTTCACAGTTAGCACGGTCACCTTTCATCTCCAGGGAAAGGGTTTGAATTCTGACTTGGTCTCTTTGTGCATGGAGTTTGCATGGTCTCCCCCTGCTTGGTGGGATACTTTGGGGTACTCTGGTTACTTCCTACATTCCAAAGACAGGCAGATTAGGATAATTTGCATTCCTGAATTGCCTGTAATGTGGGAATGCGGCTGTGAGTGTTGACCAGAGGTTCTACCATGGTGGTAAAATAGGAACAATGGTAATCATCATTGGCATCTAGAGTCCCTAGTTGGACTACAGAGGTTCCTAGATGGATGGATGGATGTATGGATGGATTGTACTGTATTAAGTATTATGACCAGAGCTAAAGGCATAGGCTTCAGGTAATCCATACATTCTATACAACTTTTGTTGTTGTACATGGAAAAAAACAGTCTTATGTAGAATCTGTAAGCCTTGCAAGCAGGCAGTTTAATGTCATTGTGACCTAGTGTGAAGATGTCCTACTACAAGGATCTGGAATTTTCAGAAATGTTCAATACAACTCTTAATGTGCGACCATTTTTAAGATTCTCATTTAAAATATACCAGTATAAGAATAGAATAGAATAAGTATAAGCAAAACTTATGAAACAACTACAAATAAGGTAGTGAAATCTAAATCAAACATCCTAATAGACTGAAAAAAAATCCTTATTAAATCAAGCTGACTTTGATGAATGTTTCTAGTTATGTGAGTTCGTTTTCTGCACAAGCCCAACCATGCTGAATGATCACATTAGCAGAACAGTCAGTTTCTTTAATCACACGTCTATCCTTACAGGATCTTGATCGTATAATATGACATGGAGAACACATTATTGTATAATCTGTTAGAGACATCAGGCAAGATTTCTTGGAATTTTCTCGTACAGTGTGACAAGCAATAATCTTAAAAGACCATTGTAATTGCATAGATTAAAACAAATTGTTCCAGTTCTATGTAATTATGGTATCTTATGGCTATGAATTGTGGCATTTAGCCCACAAGTTTACGGGAATGTCATACTTACAGTACATCTGTGCTGAAATAATAATTTGTGGGCTCGATATACCCATTTATGACCATCCTGGATCTCCATCTCGGAAGCTTCTTAGGTGACAATAGGGGTCAGATGTGTCATTACTCCTCTAGCTCATATCCAAACATATCTTTTGCAACACAGACTTATGGCCATTTCATCGCCTTCAGAAACATGAGTGTTTCACATGTGCAAACTCCGGTTGGTTTCTTGGAATTATAAAACAACAGGGTGTCTACTCCAAAATCTGCCCCAGAATGAATGGTGTCATTACATTTCCCGGATGTTCACCTTTCATGCTTTGAGTGAGTGAAAAACCAGAGGCGGTGTGTTTGGAGCAACCTGGCTTTATATCACTTATAAACAGATATCATACCATACCAATATGGTAATGATCTGTGTCTAACGAAAGCATTGGTTCTTTTTGTATATATTGGATATTCACAGGCACACTAAACAGTCAGGCTGCCACATCTTGAACCAGCTGCCTAAAAAATAAAAAATAAAGGCACCTGTGCACGCATTAAATGAAGCATATGTACTCCTTCACCTAACTTTAGAAATGTTTTAGTAGCATGGAAGAGTTTTAGAACCCTGTAGAAACTAGTAAACATCGACCTCTTCTAGAAAGTCCAAATGCACTCTTTGGCTATACTGACATCTAATGGGCTTACATCATGTCGAAAACTATTACACAACATTTGAAGAGGAAATGGGTCGTTTTAAGGTCCCATCAGGTACATAAAACAAGGCACTTTTGTGTCTTTCTGTTCCGACAGTGTCCCCAACATCAGTTTTAAAGTGTTGGCGATGAAGAACATGAAAAAATATTGGTACGATGAACAATAAGTCTGTGTTTCTGTGCAAGATAAAAATAAAAAAAAAGATTCAACTAAGAACAGCTGACTAAAAACTGCTTTTATTGATCATAGTGCAATACTACAGTAGTGAATAAACACAATGAACTAGAGACCAGCTCAATTGAACTTAAAGTGAGCAGTGTGCTTTTTGAGGGCCTATAATAGTGCTGGTGTCTGTGCATCTGTATGGAATCCTATGTGCAGCAATCCCAATATACAGTAAGTAGTATGCTACTACTACAACATCTGTGTAATATAAATATAATTTACATGTATTTAAAAAATGCTCATCATGTACAGTACCATGACTCTACTAATAGAAAAAAAAATAATTTGACCAATAATCAGCTATGATTATGCCTTATAATATTGATTATATGACCAACAATCAACTATGAATGCCCTGTGGTGGTTTTATGCACATAGAATAGGAAATCACAGACAAGCTATAAAAAACAATCCATATAATAATAATAATAATAATAATAATATGATGATGATGATGATGATGATGACTATTCAAAGCATTAATTTTTCAAAAATATATACATTTTAACTCCCAAATTAATATTTAAATACACTACAAACAATTCACAAAAACAAATATTATATTATAGATTTTTTTTAAACATGATACTATTTAAGATGTTTGTTTTGATTAGGAATTGTAAATGTTCCTAATCATAGTCTGTTAGTGCTCTGTCACTATTCTATAGGGTTAATGGGGGTAAATTAAAGCTTCCAATCTGTCATGTTTTTGTGAGATGGGAAGAAAATCCCACAAAGGAAATGATGAATATGAAATTTTATATCCACAGTTTACACAACACTAAAAACATTTTTCAAATGATTACTTTATAGTACCTTCTGGAATTTTGGTTTCTGTAGGTTTACAATGTTCCTCTTTCTCACACCCATTCATACACACTTGTACATGAAACAAATATAATAAGTTGTATAATAAGTACTAAATTTCCTTTAGTCTGGAACTAAATGATTTTGTCAATAGTAATTTTCCACTAAAAATAGTGTTCAGTCCAGCGAAAAGGCAGAAAATTTGAATATGGCCATAATATCCATTACCACACTATGAGCTCCTGACTAAATAAATCTACAGAATGTTCAGTCGTCTCCCTCTGTTAGTCTGCAACAGGTTAAATTTTGCCTGCAGTTCCAGCATGGTTGCAGGTTTTGATCCAACCAAGCAAGAGGAACACAATATAGTATTAGTCAATGGAAGACTAAAACTTGCAGCCACAATGGCTCATTGTGAAGAAGATGAGATACAGCTGGTCTACACTATTATATTGAAATGAGGAGCCTTGGCATTTAGACTAAATTTCTCTGTAGGAACCACCAAATCATTTTCATTTGAATGGGCATTACTCCCACGCCACAAAGTCACTGAAAGTTCACCCCAACTTGGCCACCATCCTGAGTAAGAATCCCATAATGATTTCACATTTAATCCAGACAGAGTAGCCTAGTTCTCAAACTATACATATTTTCATATATACACTCTATGACTTCAGGCCAACAATAAATAGCTCTTCCACTTCTTGTGAGAAAAGGCGACAGGCCCTGAATAACTTCTGTTATACAATGCTTTGTTATCAAACGGATATAAAATTATAAAAAGTTTCCTATCCAGCTTCAGCGGATACGGCATCTTCTACTTCAGCAGTGAGCAGGGGATGGAAAAGGAAGTTGAACGCAAAGGCAAATGCGTTACGCACATTACCCCTCCAGTCCGGCTCTATCTTGACTTGCCGTCTTGTAGGTATCAAAGGTGACGTACAGGTCCTACAGTGAAGTGCTTTTAGCTCAAACACTGGCCACTTGCTGCCCAGCCTTCCCTCTAGAACGGTACTGAATTCCACAACACTGCCTGCACTGAGGGCCAGGAGCACACCACGGAATTCATTACTTGCCCGAAGCACTATGTCTTTGGTTGCATCATCGTCAGGTTCTTGCCCCCATTTGCCCTTTTTATCCTGAAGGGGCATACCCATGGTCACTTCGAATTTATAGCGGTCGAACCGTTTGACATGACACTTGTGATTTGCAAATGCTCTGAGCTTGCAAAGAGGTGAATCTGGCTGTGGTTGGGTGCCGTCACAGGCTGGGTACTCCTCTCCGTAAAGACATCGGACCCAGTCTGCTATAAAGCCAGGCAAGAGGTTGACGACCGATTGTGCTCCATTTTCAATATCCGTCACACGGACATATTTAAACCGGCCTTCCCAGGTCACACGGTGGCCTTCAAGATGACTACAGAGGATCTGTGTGTGTGCCATGTTGCGCTCCCTCCAGGCACGAGGGCCACACATCTCACTGTACTGTTGCCAGGTAACAGTGGAGTTATAAACCTTCATGCCTTCAGAACGGTACACATAGAACCAGCTGAAGAGAAGCAAAGCAGAGATCCAAACCAAGATCAGTTTAACCATGCTACTGCGCCTCAGAGATCGAATCACAGCAAGAGGTGACACACTGAAACGAGTCCACCACCTCAGCAAAACCGGCACCACACAAACACATACAGTCACTGCCATTCTGGCCAGGTCCAAAGCTAGGAACCAGTGTATGAGCTGAACCAATAGTGCAGCTACCAGCACTAGTGAAATTACAGGCAGGGCAAAAAAGAAAAGGAGGTAGCCCACAGCTGTGCGCATGAGTCCTAGTGCAGTGGACGCATGCAGAAGCGTCACAGACAGCTCGCACCATGTGAAACAAAGCAGGTAGGGCAGAAGCATGCTGTAAGACCCCTGCCACCCTCGTGCTGTGCCCATGCGAACACACAAGTACAGGAGGTAAAGGTAGAGAATGCAAGGCACGCTCATATGCAACACCAACCAATCACAGATTGACACGCTAAACCATGACCCTCCAACAAGTTGGCCCACCCTACCCCCAATCATCTCATTAGTGAAAGAGCAAACTGCAGAGGCAGATTGTGAAAGGAGGGCTAGCCTAGCATGTTGCTGCACAGCTGGACGCAAGCTCAGGTAGCTGCTTATGGTGAAGAAGACGGCCACTGTGGCCAGTTCGGAACAAGGCAGCCAAGATTTATCTGCCACAGGGAACGAGAGTATGAGGAAAACTGCAGAGACCAAGAAGTACAGGTGAGGCTCCAGGTGAGTCCAGGTAAAGTTGGACTCGGCTTGCTCAAGGTCCAAACCTGGCTCGAAATGAGCCAACATGGCTGTCAGGGTTTTGAAGTTCTCCCATGCTTTGCTGTTCTGGAAAACCCTTAATGTGCAGATGACCATCGAGAGGAAGGAGAGGTAGAAGATGACGAGTGGAATGACGAGAAGGAAGAAGTCCAGAGTAAGGTTGGAGATGATGAAGAAGAAAATCAGAGTGTTGACATGGTGAGTCGGGATAAGGGCGCTGATCCACTGCATTCCAGCTCGAGAAGCCCAGTCGATCAACACCTCCTTTACCTCAGTCACAGCATGGAGGGGAAACTTCAGTATCTACAGCATCACAGGAAACAGAAGACAACCACAAAATGTCACCCTTATGAAGACGTTTATTGTGAAAGTTCTTTCACAAGATCTTTCTTTTTTTTATTGTATTTTAATACCTTCTGACGCAAAGGTAACTCATCTGGGTTCTTCACAGGTTCATCATCGTCATCATCATCATCATCTACTGCCGCATCAAAAACTGGTGATGGTGAGATACCTTGTGCATGAAGCTTGGCATTTTCAACAAAATCCTCAATGCCAAAAAACTGGTTACCTACAAAGATATAAATACAAAGCATCATGACGTAACCCCTTTTTTAATGCAAGCTTTCTAAAAACCTCACAGTTTGTATTCATACCACTGCTGGAGACAAGACGTTCCAAGACCTTCCTCTGTTTCTGAGCTGAACTTGAAAGTGTGTTGTTTGGGGCACCATCTAGAGGAGCAAAAAGGATATTATCACCCTAAATGTAGAATTGCTAGTAGAATCCAGTACTCCATTGCCATGTATGAAATGTACCTGTTTCAGAGCTGTAGTGGCTAATATTTTCCAGCAGTTCCGCAGCAGACACTTTTCTTTTCTTGTCTGGGTTGAGTTTCCAGTACATACAGAGAGCCGCTTTCCTCACAGCACGTTCAAAACGTGACTCGGATGCCAAGGTGCATACCTCCTCCCTGTTTTCAGCTGTGATGCCTTCAAAAAAGTTAGATAATTCAGTGCAGAATTCTAAACAACTATACAAAGAAGTTGTGAGGAAGTAAACACTCATCATCCAATTTATTAGGAACACCCATATTCAATTCAACTGAATTTTATTTGTACACCTGCTTAAATATGGTGTGAAGTTATCCAACCAGCCAATCACGTGGCGCCAACACAAAGCGTAAAATCATGCAGATACAGGTAAATGGGGAATAAAGTATAATCGTTGTTACTTTAACTACGGCATGGTGGTTCCGGGTGGGTATTTAAAAAACTGTTGGTCTAAACTGGACAAAAGATGACTAGAATAAGACCAGGTGATTTTTTTTTCTAATCTTGTTCTAAATTGTTCACACTTTTCCCCTCCATTCTTATGTTTGACATCAAGTTCTTAACCTGGATCTACATGGTGTTATACATTGTATTGCTGCTATATTATTGGCTGATTGAGCATAGCAGTATGGGAAAAATGTCTGATGTCAAATTGACAGGATTCTGGCAAATCACTCTTTTTTAAAATTTAATAGTTTTTCTACAAAGATCACTTAAAGTAAGTTTAAGGATTACTTAGAAGTAAGAATAAGGTCAATAAGCCATAAAATGTGTCTAGAAATAGAAATAGAAAACTATTTACTGTTTTATGTTGTATATACATATGCATGTTAATATATGCATAGCAAGTAAAGAAAAACACAACAGGGCATGCTGGTTATGAAAAGGATGGTGCATTTACTTTACAGTAACAGCATGCACTAATGATGGAGTTGGCAAAAATATAATATAATATAATATAATATAATATAATATAATATAATATAATATAATATAATATAATATAAAGGTATGTTGCATACTAATATTTCAATCGACCAACTTTAGCTTTGATGCCAGTGTGGTGCCCAATTCATGTCTGAAACGATTCCTCATGCTCCCTGAACCTCTTTCCCAACGTCAGGAAGAAACAGCTCCACTTTATGTGTTTCCCTTCTTACCCTGATGCACCCCTCACTCTGAAATAGGGTCAATCTGGATTCATCTAGCCCACATGGCCTTTTTCCATTGCTCCAAAGTCCAATCATTATTCTCTCTAACAAACTGAATTGTTTTTACTAATGAGTGCTTTTCTTTTGGCCACACAGCTGTTTAGTTCCAATACTGTTAGTTCATGTCACATCACATTACATGCATATGGAATTGCATTTGCTTTCATTATTAAACACAGCACTCACTTCTTCCATATTTATTTATTTATTTTTATTTTTAACAATGCAACTTCACCAGGCGTTTAAATGATCTCTGATTATGACCAGATTTCCTTCGCAAATCTGATGGTTGAACACTATCCTTCTAGGTTTTAATAATATATCAGACAATTCTTTACCCATCTCTGTGATTTCATGCATTCTTTGCTTGATGGAAATCATTTATGTGACCCGTATGAAACAGCGATTGTTTTTGGCCAGGTAGCGTAGAAAGTTTTTAAAATGTTATATTACGATGTGTTTTTATTGACTGCAATTATTATTTAATAATTTGTGGTATTCTGTGTACCTTTTCCTTCACGCAGGCAAAACTGTAGGAGTTTCACAGCATCCCTCCTTCCATTTTTTGCTGCTTGTAAGAGCCATGTTACTGCTGTGACACTGTTGACTTCTTCATCCTCATGCTCGGACAGTCGCAAGTAATACCTGCCGATCTGATGAGAAAAAGTGACCAGCCTTTTAAATCTCTACTATCAAACAGATTCCTTTCTGATGGGTATATAAGTACTAGGTCATAAGCATTATTACAATTAAAAAGCAATTACAACTAATACTGAATTTATCTTTTTGTATGAATCTGTACCTTACACAAGTAAAGGCACATGTGTATCTGCATATGTGTTATTCTGACCTCAGTCTGTGCTTTGGAATCTCCATTCTTAGCCCTCTGCTTAAGTTCCTCTATGTCCAGCTCGTCTGGAATGTCTCCTAGGAGAATAAATGGAAAAGAATAGCACACAGACATTGAACATTTATCATTATCACATTGTACAGCTCTGTTTCCTCTGTCTTTTAAAAAGCTGTTAAGCTTCTTACCTGCTATCAAACACATCATCATGCTATCAGTGTACTGTGTACACGACATCCTGTACTTCTGTACACACTCCTGAACTAGGAGTGTGTGTGTGAGAACGAGGTCTAGCTTTGCGTCCTGATTTAAATGTCCTTTTTGCATATGCTTGTGCATGTGACCACACATGCAGTGATTGGCCAAACCCAAAAACTGAAAAACTGAAAGTATGGATGGTTTAAGTGCAGCTCTACCTGCAGGAGATGAAGATCCACCAGGTGGGCTGTCTTCGGACACGACGCTAGCTGCATTTAGCTGGGAGCGACCTGCCTGTGAAGCTGGATGTAAAGGAGGATGCAGCCGAGAAGAAGAGCCTGGTGTTGCAAAGGAGG
This sequence comes from Clarias macrocephalus, assembly GCA_011419295.1. Classification (NCBI taxonomy): domain Eukaryota; kingdom Metazoa; phylum Chordata; class Actinopteri; order Siluriformes; family Clariidae; genus Clarias; species Clarias macrocephalus. The sequence continues at coordinate 83,610 of JAAGKR010002791.1, forward strand.
AAAATGTGCGAGGGGTGTGTCCAGACGCAAGAGATGCTAAAGAGATGGAATCAGTAGGAGAAGAAGGAGGAGATCCAGGAGCAAATGGGTCCATTTCTAATAAAAGAAAAAAAAAAAATACATAACACCATGGATATCACATCTGGTTCTCTTTTTTATCTGACCATCCTTATTTTTAATTCCATTTTGTGGTGATTTCTTTGAAAAAACAACAACAACAACAACAACAACAATATATATTCAAAACTATTTATGTTTAATGTTTTTCTTTCAGTGCTTGGTTCTAGAAGAAATACATACGCAACTTAAACAAGCGTGTGATTGAATTTTACACTTTTTGCAGCAATCACTTGTATAAGGTACAAATAAATTCCACAAATCAGTACGGACTGACTCATAGCCATACAGTTTTTGAACCTAGACCTTAGTTTTGAAGTCTAAGTTCATCACTCATTCTCTATACCATTTATCCTACATAGGGTCAGGGGAGATCTAGAGCCTATCCCACGTGACTTGAGGCACAAAGCGGGAAACACCATGGACGGGGGGCCAGTCCTTTGCAGGGCACAAGCATGCACACATTCACACACTCATTGTCACACTGCAGGCAAATTTGAAATGGCAATTATCCTAATCTGCATGTCTTTGGATTATGGGAGGAACCCAACCAAGTACGGGGAGGACATGCACACAGACCCGTAGATGTGACTCGAACACTTGACCCTGGAGGTGCGAGGGCACAGTGTAGGTCAGAGTTGACATTGTATACTGGCTAATTTGTTTTTGAGGTTTGGATGGCCATTAAAAAAAAAATCTGTATAGTGTTAAAAAAATATATAGTAATAATAATAATAGAGAGAGCTTGGCAACGCATGCGACACAAACGCACTCAAGTGATCTTGAAAAGGAGGAAGCGAAAGACTCGAGTCCGTTTCTGTTATTTTGGTAAGTTTTTTTTTGTTTTTTAAAGAAGGCACAATTTACTTACATGCTCCTCAAAAAATATTATTATAAATATAAACAATTAAATAGTTCTGTCATTATTTTAAAAAAATCAATCTATCATCATCATCAAAATATATATTTTTCTTTTTGGCAATACCTGTATGTCAATACCACTGTATTTATTTACTATAAAGATAGTTATAATTTGACATTGTATACTGGCTAATTTGTTTTCGAGGTTTGGCTTGAACCAGGGCTGCATGGTATTGGTGAAAGCGCATAATAAAACATGAAAGTACAAATCACTCCGATGTTTAATTCCACACAAATACAATGTGACAAGAACTCTCAATATTGGGACTAAACAGTGTGTTAGTGAGACTAATCAGCAATAAAGGCTTCGTTTTGGTGTAATGGAAAAGGGTCATGTGGTCTGATGAGTGAAGAACGACCCTATCACAGAGCGATACACTGTTTAAGCCTCTAGAGCAGATTTCTTTTAAAAAGTCCAGTTAATAAAATTTTCCTTTGTTTTTGTTTCTCAGCTAACCTTTTAGAATGAGCGAAGGCATGTAAGGGCTGTGGTGTAGCAGGAAAACATATAGGACAAAGACCATTAAAAGTAATGGATTCAATGTGCAATTGCATGCACAACACTGGCTGTGCTAACGAGCTCATTCTGAGCAGGAACAATGATTCTTGGATTCACACAGACCATGTTATTATTATTTTTTTTTACATAAAGTTATAAACAGTTATTTTGCAAAAAATTAAGTCCTTTTAATGAGAACTTTCAGGATATCCTTACTCTATTCTAAGTGTGTTCAGGAAAACTTCCTCTTTCATGCAACATTGTGATACCCAGATGATCTTGGCAAGCCAATGATGGACAAAAGAATGCATAACATCAATTGGCGACTTCTTCACCTTCTCCTCAAAAGAGCTGGCAAAACTGAACTATCTACTGTACTGTGACACTGAAACCTAACCATGCGGAAGGCCCGATTCCCAGCCAATGCCCAAACCCCAGCCACTGGATGCATTGCTGGTTCCAATCCTGGATAAAATGGTAGGGTTCTGTCATCAGACTTAATGTGATAATGAAAGGTATGATCTGGAAAACAAAAACAGTCAGGGAGAATTTTGACCTCAGGCATGGGGTCATGTGAGGCTAATAAAACCTGGGACTGTCCCAGCATGATGTAGACCTGGACATATAAAGGAGGAGAGTTTGAACAGTGTAAAACCCCGGGCACTGAGACAAACAAAGCCCAGACTTAAATAGCAGGGACCACTAAATGCGTCTCTATTATCAGTGCTAAACATATCTCCAGTGACAAGCTGTAAGCACGATGCACTGCATGCCTCTCTACACTGTCACCCTCCTCAGCTGATCACGTGACACGTTTATTCTTTAAAGTCTAATAGGTTGGGGGGGAAGAAAGTATGTATACAATAATGCAGGTGTGAAAACAAAACAAGGCTGAGTATCATGACCCAGGTTCCGACACTCACCCAACTCTTCTCCCAG
>JAAGKR010002792.1:0-31332 GCA_011419295.1 Clarias macrocephalus
ATATATATATATATATATATATATATATATATATATATATATATATATATATATATATATATTTTATAGTAAAAGCTTATGTATAGTGACTTGTGCAGCAGATACTTCACATATACAGTTATGAATATGTAATCATTAATGAAATGTTGTGTAAGAACACGTTTTCTGAACAATTGTGGAAGGAGTTCTCAGTGTTCATAGTAAAGCTGTAATGTTAGGTTTTAGAAAATCTTCAGGAGTGAGGAGTTTAGAGTTTGCAGCTACATGAGATTTTTTTTTGTTTGTCTTATGAACATAACGAGATGAAAGAATGACTGGTGACTGTTTATAGGTACTATAACAAAAGTGAGAACAGGAGATTGTTTCAGCAACGTTTTATGATGCCATGCAAAATAAACTGTAATGAAAAGGAATTGCTGTGGATAAGAACAATAAGACATTATTAAATCCCTCAGTCGTCATTACTAATATAGGTATTGATATCAGTATGTTTGAAAAAACTGTTTCTATAGTAACATTTAAGGTAATAATGTGACTGTATCTGGGGCAGATATTTATTAGGGCTGTGCAGTTTAATCGATACTGCAGTTTCATTTTTGTTGCTGGATTAAAGGAGAGATTGGTTTTTAGTTTAGTTTAGAGTTCAACTTTTTAAATAATTTACATAAACTTGGAGATGTTAAATGGCCTAAAATTGACAATTGTCTTAAAAATATACTACAGCTTTTGCAACAAACATAAATTTTCATAAATACTTGCATTTTGTGAGTGTATTTCTTTTTCTTCTTCTTCTTCTTCTTCTTTTTCTTCTTCTTCTTCTCTTTTAAGTTAATGAGCATTTGGTACAGTATCACCCTACACGACTAGAGTGTGGTGCAGAAAATTTAGAGGAAATAAAGATTATGGCTTTATACGAGCATGACATTTAAACAATCAACAACACAAGTTACAAATAATTCCAGTGTTTGTTAGGTACTTTTAGTAGTTTTTAATTATTCAAACACAGTGAGAAATATAGCTGCCTGAGACAAATCAGTCAATAAACATTAGTGCTGTTTAATGGAGTGGAATTGAAAATAGCAATGCTTTAAAAATCGACAGTCTAGCTATAATTATAACTATGATATGCCCTCATGTTTATGTACTGATCATTTGATAGGAAATATGAATTATTATGGTTATAGTGTTTACCATCTTAGACCGGTTTAGATACATTCAGTAAAATACAGATATTTACATTTCATATCTGAAGGTTTTTTACTTACTTAGTAATTTATTACTTAAAAGTATGCACTGGTTAAACATTAAAACACGGTGTGTATCAACACCATTAAATGGGGATCAACCACAGTGGCGAGAAAAACACAAATAAAGACTAAATATACTATATACCATATACTGTATAGTAGATAGATAGATTTGAGGTGGTAAAATGTTGCAGTTCCTCTATAATCCTACAGGTGCACTTTAAATTATTCACACACTGGCAGGCAGCGCAGAGAGCAAATTATTTATTATATATTTATTTAAAGAATTTTTCTGCAAATATATATATTCAATCAGGATATTTATAAAATCTTGATACCTACATCACCTCAATACAAATTGAATCGGCACCTAGATATCGTCATAATGTATTATCGAGTGATCCCTGGTGATCCACATCCCTAATAGAGAGATAGATGGATCGATCAATTACTTCATTAATTCTAGAGAGGAATTCACACATTATTGCAGGAAGAAATAATCACTAGTGAAAATCCTATTGATTAAGATTTTAAACATGAGTAACATATATAGTGAGTATATATAGCAGTGTTCTAAATAAATGTGACAGTGCAAGTCGTAACATTAGCTTTAATATCGAATACGTTCCCCTTATAAAACCCAGCTCCCACAGTATCATCGCTGTTCTACCGCTTTCTTGTTTATCACTACATTTTTAAAATACACAGTGATGCTTGTACTGTGCGCTTCTAGAAATTATTTTTAGTCCACAAATTGTGCGCTGTGTAACGGTTCAGTTCTCGCAAGTCTGAATCGTATTTGACACGTTTTCAGAAAGATGTGAACTTTTATAGATTGATACAAGAGCATGTCTTTTCATTCCTGGTGAAACTTTCTAAACTGTACAGCCTACACCATTACAGAAGCCAATGAAGCTTTGCTTCCTCGTAGCGAGCTTACTCTGAAATGAAATGTCATTAACTCGGGGAGAAAAAAATAATAAAATGAACACACTACAAATAGATCCAAACAGATTTTAGGTCTTGGCATTTCACCTCAGCCGAGTTGACCCATATATCCTCCGAGGCGAGCGCTAACGTTCCGGCTCACCTCCATCATAGACACCTCGGTGGCAGGTCCGAGGTCCTCGGAGCGCATCCCACTTCTCCCAGGTCATCATGTACAATAACATTTACAAAGTTCGTTTGGCCATGTGACCACATGGCCCACATTCATGACCTTTATAAGAATGTGCTGTGTCTGCCTTGGGCTAACAGCCAACTGCGTTGCTCTGCTGTGTACTCAGCAAGTCCCTTGGCTATCTCCGTCTCTTCCCACTACGAGATGGACTGTAACGCTAAAACAGAAAAACAAGAAGAGCTCAGAACCAAGCCATTTGGTTGATTTGTTTGTCTTCAGATTCACACTAATGTTTGCATGGCATCTTAACCTGTCTGTGGGCTAAATAGATTTATTTAAATTCAATTAAACATGCAGCAATGATTGATATCATTCTTTTAAATTCTAATTACATATCCATGAACCTGTTGGTTCAGTTCTGCTTTTCCATTTACTGTTTCAACAAATTGACATAAAATTCAGGTTGTGTTTTATTATTTATCTTTTTTAAGATGTAAAAAATGCCAGCTTTAATTTAGATTAACTGTATAAATTGCATTGTGAACAGAGAATCTACTGTAAGTATGAAATGTACAGTACTTAAATATTATATTTCTATCACATCGAAAAAATGTTTTTCTCCTTAAATTTTTTTTTTTTTTAACATCACGCCTCCCTAATGAGTTGCATGTCGAATCTAACTTCATTAAGAAGCGCTGGCATGAAAGGAGTGTGTTAGGAAGTGTTTGTTAAACAGTGCGTCACTCTGTCCTGTGTGCACGTTCGACAGCATGGCAATTTAAATAACACAAACAGCTCAAGGGGAAAGGGGGGGGGGTCGAAAGGGTAACGCAGGTTCAAATAATCTGCATAGTTGCTCCAGCAGTCAAATTGCTGCTCGTTTGCTGAGTCTCCATGAGCCTCGGCACGTGGAGCATTAAATTATGGTCAGGGACGCCTGGAACCGTGTGACTCCACCTTTACAGAAACACCCCCCCACCTCCTCCTCCCAGAGTCATAGTGTTCATCAGAGCACGCTGTCCAATGGGATTACCGTAAAGCCTCCTCACCCCTGATCAGAAATTCACATCCCCAGATACTAGATTGCCCCTCTTCATTCTGTCCTCCTGTCAACCAGTTTTCTATCACAGCGTCAAGATGAGGAGGAAAGGGGGGGGGTATTCTTTTACATTTTACACTCCCGAATTTCGCTGTCCGTCACATAATCAGTGGACGAATAGTAATTCATTCTGTCAGAAAATGGAAACGGCGACGCCACTTTGCGGCATGGCGGCCGCAAGATCCGTGGTCAGAAAGAGAACAGAGATTGTGCGAGAGAGAAAAATCAAAAGAAAGGATGTGTGAAAAATGTGTAGAGGAAAAAAAATAAAATAATGTATTTCAGTGAATGTGACAATGGCTCCGCCAAACCTTTTCACCTGAGTGATGGAGTATGTAGCGCTCAGACGTTCTTCACTTCCGCTTTTCATTAGGCTCTGCACTGAGGTGGTTCGCTCTTATTTCTGTCACACACACAAAAGAATCAGTTATGCACGCGTGTTAATTAACCAGGAATAAGGAAAATATTCAACGCGTGATGCAGAACCGAATGTGAGTTTTTTTTTTCAATGCAATAATTAACAAACATCATGTAGTTTACAAAGTAGGTTACATTAATATTTTATACGCAGTCAGAGTTGGCTAATAGACTATTCAATTTAAAATTATTCAATTTAATTTTAATTTTAATTTAATTTAACTAGCTGAAAATTATACATTTTATCTATGATCAAAAATAAATACTGATCAAATGAGCACAAATTACATCATAGCTTCTTACCGAATGTGGATAACTTTAAAAAAGTAAAATAAATCTAAATTACGGACAGAATGATCATTTATTTAATTCAGAATTAAATACCTTTAAGGTTTCAATTAAAAATTTGTCCAAATGCATTTTTTTTGTACGTACATCTGTAAAGTGGTATTGTGTACTTGTGTGTGTGTGTGTGTGTGTGTGTGTGTGTGTGTGTAGTAGTGAAGTGGATAGCATTTGTGAAAGGGGGGGGGGGGGGTCCAGTGTGTAGAGGCACACGTCTCCGAGCCTACAGTGTGTGTGTGTTTGTGTGTGAAGGGTAGGGGGAATTAATCACCGTGTGGGGTGTGTGTGTGTGTGGGGAGGGAACGCCTGGCAGGAGGTCACCAAACGGCTCCCGACTATCAACGTGGGTCACGCGTCTCGGGGGCCACGGCTGTGTACACACTCACACATACACACACACCCCACACACACATTCCACACACCCCACCGTCTTATCCCCCTTCTGCTTTAGTGGTCCAAGAGGAGGCTAGCTCAACCTCACACTCGCACACATATACAGACACACACACACACACACACACACACACACACTCGCTCATACTCAACACACCCAGTGAATGGGGCGGTTGAGAGGACCGAAACACTGGTAAATATATTTCTGAATGTCTTGTCGTCATTTGTCAGTCGAGTCCTGTCCATCGCTGCATGAATCATATCATACGTATCGGTCTCATTGTCTCGAAATCTCATCGCCATCGTCATTTCTGCGGTTCGAGCCAATCTTTTCATTCGCGCCTCATCCTTGCATCCTGGGCTCTCCTGAACTCGATGGCGTGACATGACAGGGGAGTGCTGGCTGGTAATTCCACGCACTTGTAATTCTGCGCCGTTCCTGATGAGGGATGTCTTGTTCTAGTTCAGTATTCGGCTCTTGGGGTGGGGGGGTGGAGGGGGGGAGCACGGGTCTGTTGTAATATACAGGAGTCGTAGCACGCTTTAAAGAGACGCCCCGTTATTCCCCTCGGCTTAATCTCGCCGCGTTAATTCTCTCTCTCTCTCTCTCTCTCACTCTCTGTCTCTTTTATACGTGTGAGTGTGTCATACGGGCTGACGTTTTAAGGTGTGCAAATTTACGCCAGGCTTTTCTTTTCTTTTTTTTTTTTTATCAGCCAAGGAGATCCATCATCTTTAATCACGCGCAGGGCAGGATTGCTTCATCACGCACGCCTATTGGTCAGGCAGGATGGGACACGCATTTGCATAAGGGGGAAGAGTGATGCGCCAGACAAATGCAGTCCAGTGATCATTAAGGGATGCAATTTGCAGTCGGGGGCTCCAGTGGCGTGATGACGTGCATTTCAGGGCGGTGGTGGGTTTAAATCTCCAGCAGAGGTTTTTTTTTTTTTTTACAGAGGCTTCTGCATAGTAATAAACCCGGCTCACAGCGGCTTTAACAAACACAAGGCTGATTATATGCACATTTTCACCGCTCTCTGTGCTCGCATTTAATGTACTACTGATGTTAATATGTTGAATTATGGATTTACATCCACAAGAACAGTAACGATCATGACTGACAATGTGAATTTTTATTTTAATATATGTACAGTATGTTCCTGATATCAGGCTTGCTATAAAAGGAATATTTCAAAATGGGAAAATCTTTCTGTACAATTTTTTTTTGGGATGTACATAAATAATCGTATGGATGAATAGGTTCCCAAATCAGAATGTTATGATTATATACATGCAAATTTCTCTTTCTCTTTCACTACTCTCACGGTCAAAAAAAAAAGAAAACATCTGGATTTGTTTTTGCAAGAACCCAAAATTTAAGAAGCGTCTTTGTTTAGCCGTACCGAGGGACATTTGCAAATGGGCTGAGTGAAAACAGATGGCTCAGAAATATACAAACTGTACTAAATAATGCACTATTTATTATCAGACAGGAATGTGAAATATTGGCTTTTAATTAGATTTCAGATCAATGATATATAGAAATAGAATAGAATGAGAAATATAGAAAACCAATGCTTGAATATGATATAATAAATCCAAATAGGAAAAATAAATTCCTTGACGTTAAGGCGTGAGATGGACGTATTTTAAAGCTTAAAGCGCATTATTTTATTATTTTTTTATCCTGCGAACATTTTCAGCTATGAAAATGTACAAATATTACAATATGCTTCATTTTTTTCACTATAAAAACAACGCCAGGCTTTATGCGGCTTTGATACCCAGCTGCATGCAGTAATATGAGATGCAAAGGTAAAAAGGAAAGAAAAGTGGTGTCCTCTCTCTCTTTCTCTCTCTCCTTCTCTTTGGATGACATGTGGCTAATGAAAACAGGGTGTGGGTTTTCTTCAGCGTCTTTCATACGCTTTAATAAAAGGTGCAGCCAACATTTTGGCTGCCCCCCCCCCCCCTTCCATTCCCTCTTTAAATGTGTGTGTGTGTGTGTGTGTGTGTGTGTGTGTGTGTGTGTGTGTGTGAATATGGAAATTCAAAACACCTAACTACAGGGGCTTAAGTGTAATCATGGAGTCAGGGTGGAGTGACACATTTGCACTCGTCTGCTAGTTTTTGCAATAATCCTTTGATTATTCCTAAAATATTACTGCACCCATTCATCCCAAGACTACTTCCATATGACACGGGTGTACACATTTACACTTGTATTTTGGCTTTCACGGTCTTCGAGAACGAATACGAACCACTCATAAACACGCTTCATGTGGAATGGACGGTCTTGTTCGATCTCTGTTTGATCCCCGCAGAACGAATCTTTCTTTTTCTCTAAGCTCTCGTTTTCAGTCTTGTTTTTTTTTTTTTTCATCTGCATGTCATGTCAGCGCCTGGAGGGATGTATTACTTAACACGGAGGCCATTTGCATGTTTCCTTGTATGTTTTGAATTTGCAATGCTGTTAGTTTACATTTTTTATTTCCGCCCTCTGCCAGTGGATGGCAGTGTTTGCCTAAGCATTTTGCAAGGACTGGGGAGGGGGGGGGGGGGGGGAAGGCGTGCAATTGACTGATTGTCGAACAGTTATGTTAAGATGGGAAATTGTAAATAAGGCATTCTTTTATGCACGTTTATAAAATATTAAAGAGTACCCAGACAAGTTTGATGCGCTTCTTAAACTATTTGCATTATCACGAAGTGGGGGTTTATGATTAAAGACTGTAAATATTCATTGTGATAATGGTATGTAAAATTTAATTCCTTTCACTTTTTACTATATAAAAAAGCAAGAATTTGTAAATCCCTGGCTATCTTATAAAAATATATCTGCTTGCATTATCGTGTTGTATGATTAGGAACTGTTCGGATGTCATAGAAGAATTTAGAACAAACCCCAAAATAAACCTAGCATCTATACATCCCTAGTCAAATCAATTTCTTTCACTCTTTTTTATTTATTTATTTGTTTGTTTTTGCTTGATCTCTTTTAATGTTCCTAATATCCAGATTAAATTTTCTTTAATCCGGGCTGGAACATGTAAAATGTATTATTATTATGATTTATTGAAAGTGTCCTGATTAGAGTGTAAAATGGATTTTTTTTAAATATATTGTCAACATGCAATTAGAAAGTGAAAAACATTAAAGGTGGCACTCTGTGGTCCTCTTGGCTAATGAAAGAGGGAGATTATGAAGAGAAGGTTTTAAGATAGATTAAACAGGCCACATGCTGAGCCACAACATCTGAGGGCTTCTTTGGGTGGAAAAAAAAATAACAAAACCAAAAAAACCAAGCTAAATGAACACACACTTTACAACAGATTCATTTGCATAAGTCCAAAAACGCTGGTGTTAAGTAGTCGAAGGAGGAACGTGGCCTTGTCTTCTGAGGGAATCGAGGTCTCTGTGCTCTTTTTATATATGTAACCTTTTGGGTTGTGTTTGAACTGAAAACAGCTGGGACAGAGTTGGTCACACAGGAAGCAGAACACACACACATTATATATATATATATATATATATATATATATATATATACACACACACATACACATACACTTGCTGATCTGTTGTGCCGTACATAACTGGGTTAAGGGTTTAAGCATTTAGCTTTTGTTTTCTGATGACCAGTGTGTGTGACGTCACAATTTTTTCTTTTTTTAATATAGATATTTTTTAACTAGACAATTTATCACCACAATGTAAACAGTTTAATTTTAGTTTCAACCTGTGAATAATAATAATAATAATAATAATAATACACTTGCTTTTTTTCCACGGGGTGTGTTTCAGCACGGATCAGCAGCGCGTTGGTCGCCTCAGCTTGAGCGACATGCCGGTTAGGCCAGACAGCTGCTTTTTTAAAGCCCACTGATAAGGGCCGCCCTGATGCTGAACATTGCAAATTGGAAGTGAAGATTGTCTTCTCTTTAGACTTTATCTTAAAGCAGTAAAACAAGAAGCTGTGACTACAACTGCAGCTATTGATTTTGCCATTTCAGCAAATTAAGAACAAGACAGCAAAGCCATTAAACCATCCAGTAATTGCCATGGGTAGTTTTTTGGTGAGGCCGAGGCTGACATTTAAATCGGACCCTCGCCCCCCGGTCAAAGCCAGCACCTGACTGTCAGCCGTCCCCTGATTATTCAGACGGATTGGGGGTTAAAAAAAAACTGTCCAGACATAAATATGTATACATGGCAACCTGAACGAGAATTCGTCACTCAGTTTATGCATTCAGAGCGTATCACTGACATATGAGCTCTCGGACTTATAATATTGCTCAAGTTATTATTTTTTTTATTTTCTAGTGATACAAGTCCGTCTACACAGCGATATAAAGAATTATGAAGGAGTAAAGAATTTGAATAGTGACGGATGAAATGAAGGAGTGTGAGGTTTTAATATGAAATTAAAGCCTGTGTTGAATTTGTCACCAAAAAAACATGATATGATGAAGCGTACATGCATATGCTGATCAGTGTAATATGATAATATCATTTTAAATCATTACGGACATATTGCTCTTTCATATGTCATGACAAAAGACATATTTTAATACACAATTGTGTGTGTGTTTTTTTTTTTTTGTTCATAATGAATAATGGAAAACCATAGCAAAGATGATTATGCTTAATGCAGCATCTGGTAGCATTTTTTTTTCAGTCAAATATTTAGAGAATAAAACCATCCAGTCAAATTTAGCAATGCATTGCAAATTCAAAATACAGCAGGAAAAAAAAGTCAAAGGTACAAAGTGTGCGAAAGGGCCTTCTAATTCACTGAGGGATATTAGGGCGCCTAATTGGTACAAGTGCAAATGAGTTCTTCTCATGTGCGCAGAAGGTGTCAGTCTAAAGGCCTTGGCTGCTATTGAATGAGCAGAATGGCAGCCAACGTGCAGGAGAATCTCTCCAGCTAATTCTTTGATTGCCCCTCGGAACTGATGGCTGCTAATTGTTAGGTGATTAACATGGAGTAGTAATTATGTTAGCCCAAGGGGGCGATTAATGTTTCAACATGTCATATTAAGCACTGAGCGTGGCTGCTCTTTGCCTGTGGATTCGGAGACAGATGGCATATTGTCAACAGCAGCGAGGTTTAGTTTTGAAGAAGAAAAAAAAAAGTGCGCCAAGGGAGCTGGCCTTTTGTTTCAGCCTCATTAATAAGATGCTAATTGTCTGCAATTATTTACAACATTACAAGCTGAATAGAGACGTCAAGTGGCTGTGACACTACTGTGGTCCTGCGTGCATTCACAATGAGTACGATGGTTTGTAAAAGAAAATATTTCCCTAATAAATCTAGCATCTATTTAAATTAATATTAAACATAAAAAGGCTACTTTCTTTTTTTTTTATTTGTATTTTTTTTGTCCTGTTGACTGGTTTAGTTAAATTTCAGTCGAAGTTCATTCGTCATGCCCTAATATTATTTATTATTGTCATATACAGTATCCATTGCTGTGGGTCGTGCTTTTGTTACACACATGAAGACAATAAAATGTGGCATGCATGACTTTCTAAACTCTGAAATGATCAAATCACTCACACAACCATGAAGATTTCACTTTCCAGAGCTAAGCGAGTGTTTAAGATCTCCCTGTTATGGGGAACACATGCCATATGCTAAAGTTAAAACCGAATGTACAGCATTAACACATGCTTTCGCATTAGGGGGATTTTTAGTGAAACACAAGATTTTTCTATATGTTTTTTTTCCCTTTCTCTCTCCTTTTATGACCCTACCTACATTATGTGCTGATTTAGCTAATGATTTTAATAGAAAACGGGATTTAGTATGGGACAAGTGATATTAGGACGTCATTTTGCATCAGGATTTTGCTTATTTCTTATTTCTTCAAAAAATCTCGAGTTATGAGGCATCATGTGCTAAAACGATGAATTCGCTGTGACCCTTCATTTCCTTTTCAAACACAAAGACGTCTACCTTTCGTCACACCGCTGCAAATCCATTTCCCCTCCCGATGGCTCGGGGAGGCGCTTCAGTGCCAAAAAAAAAAAAATGTTTTTGTTTGATGTACATTTCCATCAGTGTAATCCTGAACTTTGGGAGATTGAATTGCGGCGAAAAACGGCGAGGGAAAGATAAGGCCTCCTACATATTCAAGACTTTTACAGTAGATCGCAGGGACTCGGAGTGTCTCCCCGCCTCAGTCAAAGGTGGAATTAATTTCAGCTGGCAGCATCATGCTGTGGTCATTTTGTGTGAAGAGACATGTTGTTATTTTGATTTGGCCATTACAGCACCAAAATGACCACTCAGCATGGCGGCTTCTTCCAGCATTTAGATAAGCAGAGGGGGAGAAAAAAAAACAAGTAAAAAAATATAAAATTACAGCCATTCAACTATGTGTACAGTGTTCTAGAAAAGGATATAGGCAAAAAAAAGAGAGAAATTTTTATTAAAATAAGAACGACGGCAAATCTCGTATACGTTATATTGTAGTAGTTACATAGTAAGTTCAGGAATTGAGACATGTACATATATAAACTTTTAATTTATTGCAGTTATTCACAATATATCCCAGGTACATGATCAGCAGTCATTTCGCACAAAGTTTTTTTTCTCTTCTTTTCTTTACTATCTGTAATATTTCGTATTAAGCTTACAACATACAAATGTAGAGCCACGCCATTTCTGACATTTCATTCATATAATCTGCTGTGTCATTAAATTAAAGTTCCTCTGTTAGATACCAGGAATATAGCCCGAAGTGGTTTCCTTTTATTTTATTTATTATTTATTTATTTCCATCTTTTATTTCATCTTATAATTTGCATACTAAAAAAAAAAAAAGAGATGAATATTTTCTCATGAAAGTAGAAATTGGCCAAGTAATTAAAAAATCGAGATTAAAATAAATGTTCCCCTTGATGTAAAAAAGATTGTGGGTTAGAATAATCAGTGATTACATTTTAATCAGCTAGAAAATGGGGGAATGTCGAGTCTGGATTTTATTAAAAAAAAAAAAAAAAACTTACACAAGTGCAATACTTTCGTGTTGTAAGAAGCTTAAAGCACAGATGTGTTGATTTAGGTTGAAAAATGAAAGGGGTTTGATGTGTTTCATGTCGGATTATCAGCGTATGTTTTGAAAAGAATTGAAACGAGAGATCATGGTTCAACATTTCTTCCTTATATAGTGTTGAGACTAATTGCTATTTTGCTCACAGAATTTATCACAATCACAAGGAGGTGTTGTTTATTTATTTTTATTTTTTGCACTTCAACTATTCTAATTCAAATAAGCGCTGCTTCAAAATTAGTATGTTGTAAACATACATTCTTAGAAATAACATCAATCTCTATATGTTGTTAATGTTCAAATTCCATTCAGGCTTCAATTAGCCACAAATGCAATAATGCTAAAGGCATTTCGAGATCCTTCATAGATTTTTTCTTTTTTTTTTTTGTCTTCACCTCCTTTGCTGTCGAGGCGTTACAAACGGAACATTCCGGTCTTTATGTTTCAAAATTGGTTTCACACTTCCCTAACAGTTTGTTCAGCTAAATCTGGCCATGATGTATCATTATCACATCTTTTGGAGGAAATCTATAGGATCAATACATTCTCTAGCTAGCGGGCTTTGGCTTGCTTACATGCTGAGCGGCTTGCTGCACCACAAGTCAAGAACATCGAGCCACGGGCAAACCGCAGCCTAACACAACCGCTGCCTGCTCGTCCTCTTCATTCAGAGGAAATAAGGCAAGAAATATCAGGAGATAGTGCCGGTCGATTAGACATTCTGTGGGAGGGAAGTGCACTTTCCACTTTTTTTTTAAAGCCAATTGCTGCCTTACTGTACAACTGCCTGATTCGTTGCCAAATATCGATACCGTTTTAGAATCAGAATCAACTGCTTGATCAACAAATAAGCATAATAATGGACCTACGAGATCCACGTTTTTTAAATCGCCGTTGCATTTAAAATACAGCACACAAGCTCAAGGACAGATTGATCAACCAAGGCTGTGACTTTTTTTTTCTTTTTTCCTTTTGTCTTCATTAATGTGCTTTGGTCAGGCCGAGCCAAATGTTGAGCACTTCGCAAGTAATTACCGTCCAATAAACAGGTCAAGAGTGAGTGCGGCCACAGCTGCTGCCATTCGTGGTGGCAGACACTTCAGCCCGCTAAGCTTCAAGTATTGATTGGCCAGTCTGTGACATCTCCTAAGCCATGTCACCCAAGTGAAAGAAGACTCCAAATTGACCAGTAATAAAGTGTTGGAAGTTGTGGCCGCTTCCTCCTGGGACTTGTTCATGTGGAGGAGAGAAGGCCCCTCCTCTCGCACCATCAATCCTCCCTGAAGGCTCAATATAGTGCTAAATTAGCCAAAGGGAGAGCAGATAGACCACTAGACATCTGTTACAGACCCTTGACACACTTTTCCACCCTGGTCTCTTATTTAAATGGCTCTGTAAAACAGTCAAAAAAAAAAAAAAAGAAGCCTGGAGGACTGTAATATCAGGATTTACAGCTGAAAAGAGCCAGATTCAGAGAATCAGTTAAATCCTGAATGACAGGCCTTCAAGTGAAGGAGCGGTGATCAAGTCCGCGAGGTCCTTTCATTAACATGATCCCGAGCTGATGGGCGTATTCCTCCTTATTCACCAAATTCTGAGGAATTGTGAGACGTGTAA
Organism: Clarias macrocephalus; assembly: GCA_011419295.1. Classification (NCBI taxonomy): domain Eukaryota; kingdom Metazoa; phylum Chordata; class Actinopteri; order Siluriformes; family Clariidae; genus Clarias; species Clarias macrocephalus. Next base: position 13,303 of record JAAGKR010002792.1, read on the forward strand.
TGCACTGTATATTGATTAATGATGTCATCAAATCACTACTGCATGTTTTCCAGAGAGGATAAGATTCAATTATCGGGGTCCATGTACATCTTGGAGAGTTGTTTATCTTCACAGGTTGGCAATCAGCCAGCAGAGAGAGAGAGAGAGAGAGAGAGAGAGAGAGAGAAAAAAACACCAAAAAAAAGAGTCTGATCAGAAGCTTGCTCTTGAACTCTGATCTTTATAGAGAACTTAATTTTTTTAACGGTTTTCATCCTAACCTACTATGAAGGTAGCAGATGGCATTACTAGACTAGAAAACCCACATGCGATCTCGCTGATCATGTTCTCTGACTTAAAATGTATCAATAAACGTATAATTACTAGATTCGCGAAGACCCAATGTCTGTTTCTGTTGATTTCATCCACATTTCATTTTGTTCTGATATATTTTCTAGTCAGAACAAACTCCAACCGCTACAAGTATCCAAGCACTGAATGGCTTCAGTTAGTTATAATTATTTTTGTTATGTGTCATTATTGAGTAGTTATTATGACATTGATTGGATGTAAATATTTTTTTCCTTCCAGTGATCAAACTGTAGTTAGATGGATAGCTTTATCCTGAAAATATGATCACGAGGAACAGGAGGAATTTAGGAAAACCCCAAACTGTGAGGGAGAACGTGTTAGAATGATGAACTTCCCAGGCTGTAGGTGATCGACTGTGTGAATATTTGGAGGCTGGATAAACACTCGCTTTTTGCCACTCAGCTTTGTAAACATATTCCAAAAGAAAAAATTTAATATGTCATTGTTACGTATACAGAACCAAATGTTTAAGTGTCCAACCCGCTGGATAGCATTAGCACACATTTAACAAAGGATAAGTAGCTTACCATTGTGATAGCAGGTTTATTAAAAAAAAAAAATCTGTAAATAAATTTCTTCTGATCTGCTTTTTTGGGAGTTGTCAAGTTATACATAATTTGACAACATATGCACAGATCTGCATAAGCCTGGCTTCTCTTTTTGTCTGCTTTTTTTTGTCTAAGGATGCCTGAATAACGACCTCTAAAAGCATTACTTTAAATTATATGCTTTTTAAATGATAAAGGACTTGATAGCCATGTCATTGACAAACGTGTAAACACAAAGTGACAGAACTGGAATGAGTACATAATCACTTCTGGGTGTAGTTACTTTCCTGCACCCTCCAACCAGTTCTCTTCCAGAACACACTGAATTTATATACGCCCTCCTTGTTTCCACCCACTGTGGTGAAAAAGAGAGAGAGAGAGAGAGAGTGAGTGAAAAAAAAAACTGCCAGTAATTGCTGGCTATTTCATGTTGATTCTGGTACTTTTTCTGATTGCGCTGTCCTCCTCGTTCACGGGCGAGCGGTCACGTAAGCGCCTTAGCTGACTCCATATCAAAGAGCAGCGAGCATGGACGCTGTCGGTGTAAAAGCGGAGAGAGGCATACAGCATGAATATTTAATCCCGGGTGACGGGTGCTGGACTTTTGCTTTGTCTTCCTTTGGATTATGCATTTAAAGCTTCAGGAGATTAATGGAACTGCAAATAGAAGAAGGCTTTCTCTTTCTTTCTCTCTTTCTCTCTCGCACTTTGGCCATATCTCAAAGATAAATGAAAGAATTACCATACATATATCTATTCCAAAACACTGCGGTTTGTTTAGCATTTGGAGCAGCCAAAGGAATCAATGTGTTTTCATTTAGAATATGAGTTTTTTTATTTATTATTTTTTTAATAAATTTTTTTTGGCTCCTACAAAAAAAAAAGTAATGTATTTCATTTCCCATCGTGTAGGGATCCAATTTTTTTGTTTGAACGTACTGTGGATTTAATTAGAAATCAGTAAAATAGCAGCTTGCATTTAAGGCGATGATAGCTCAGTTTCTGCTCATTGATTTTGCATTATTGCTAAAGACGTACCATGGTTCCACTCCACACCAGGGGTCTACTGGGAAAAGTGGGAGAGGGAGTCATGATGTATTAAAATGATTCGCAAAAATCAATTGTTTAGTCTTGTATAAAAAATGAGGCATATACTGTGTGTGTGTGTTGGGAAGGCTTTATTTTTATCATAGACAGACATGTTCAGGTCAAACTTAAAAATTTTTTTTTTTAAAGATTTGTCTGCATATTGGTCTGGGTTTGTCCTTAGATACAAAGATGTGATGTGGAGAATTTCTGTCAAACAAAGAGCACTATGTTTTAATGTCTGGTACGTGAACAAGAATATAATGTTGCATTTCATGTTTCTTTAAATGTTGGTCCTGTGATTGATGTTTAATTCTTACACAGTAATCAAGAAGGAATAATAAAAAAAAGGACAACCCTGAATGCTGCTCATTAACATATGGCATCGTAAATGAAAAGTGTCAGTCTTTGATGTCCAACCCCAGACATTCAGAGACGCATTTCGGAGTAAACTGCACCACCAGGCCCTCTGAATGGGGATTATGTAAATGATCTGCACAACTTTGAAGTATTTAGAGCAGTGTTGCAGCAACTACAGTAATTATCACCGATTGCACAATGGCTACAAAAGCTACTGCAGTTATCTCGTTGTTAATGAGGCTTCCAGAACAATGATGCGGTTTAGCAGATCTTAAAAGTTACACACCCTGTCTTTGCTGACTGCGCTCTTGGAACACGATACATTTTTGCCGCTGGTGACTGCAAAATTTTTTGATTTGATCAAAAAAGTGTCTGCTTTGATGATCTTGAAGCCTTGTTAGGGTCGGTGTTAGATGGCGACTTTTTTTAGCACTTACATGGACGTGAGGTGTTAAGGGTTCGACTTCACACTCGGGTCCAAGCAAACTCAGTTTGATTGCCACAAACTCGGAATCTAATCACTTGGAGGAAGTTCAGATTTAAACCAACACATAGAAAGAGGGAATTAAATCCTAGATTTCGTGTTACAAAAAAGCTTTGAATAATTTAGCTCCATGTTCTTCACATATTTAAAAAAATATATGTTTATATGAATTCTGTGTTGTTGTTTTCTATTATTATGTGCAGTATGAAAAAACAAACAAACAGAAAATTAATCAACATAATCAAATTTGCTCAGATTCGGATTTAACAAACGGACTAATAAGTAAGAATTAAAGCAGTATTAAACTCGCAGGAGCTGTCAGAGATTCCTATTTTTCTTATCAGCTTTAGTGTAGTTACTAGATATGCGGTAGTAGGTACTGTCTAATGTGTTATAATAATAATAATAATAATAATAAGGTCGGACATTAAAGGCCATAAAATGATTTCATATTCTGCATAGTAGTACCAGTAAGTGGGTTTTCTGCTTTAATACACCATATTATCTCATATTTTTTAAAAAGTCCAGATAGTAATTCCAGTGAACACTCTCTTAAGCCAAAAATCAAATTTGGTGTGACCGTAATTATTCCAATATTAAAACTTTTCATCCGCTCACCCCGAGCTAGGCAAGAGCCCCTTCTCCAGCTTTCCTTAAACGCTCGATAAAGCCGCGTGTCGTTTTCGAGTAGCTTTGATTGTAAGGTGAACGACGTAATACTATATAATCCAGTAGTCTATAAAATCCATGGACATTGCAAAAACATTACCCTTAGAGCACTCAAGCTGCAGGGCCGACACCTCCAGGAGAAAAAGGAAAAAAAAAGGTCTTGTTTTGGCAAATTTGTGAGTATTGCCACTATTACGCTGATCAATACCCACATGTCCGTGTATTGATCCTCACGTCTGTGAGGGAACTTGGGGGAATGGATCTGTTTGGGTTTTCATTTAGACCACACATAGGGATCAAAAGAGTGCAGCGCTAAAGAGACAAGTGCAGGCGTTTTGCTCGAATGCATTCGCTTGTCGAGTTGTGTGGAAAAAAGGCGTTTTGCTGATTAATGTGATATTTTATTTTCACATCCGGAAAGCCTGATGTTCGTTTCGTAACCACAGCGCTTTTGAATCCTCATATCAAATATCGATTCATTTCCTTTAACAGGTTTAATATTTTATTAATTCGCTCATATAAATATGTTATCGTTTCTATAGTAACAGCTGATTCATGGGGATAACCTCTGGGTGTAACAGTGCATCACTGCATCGTTGATTATTTTTCCAATCACACAACAACATGGAATCCTCACTCACACACAGTGTTATGTAATGGAAGAACAGAAGAACGTTCATGACCGACGACGGCGCCTGTTTAGAAATCAGTTCCTATTTGTGACAGACCATTTGATAGCAGTTGAGGTTATGTAAACACTCATCGAATCATAATTCCTGCTAATTACCTAAATGTCAAGTGAAGCATATTTCAGGCATCCAGACTGAATTAGCCTGTATGTGTGTGTGTCACTGTGAGTGAATGTATGTATGTGTGCGCGCGTGTGTTCCTCCATCCGCCTAACCCCCTCCTTCGACCCCCCAGAGGGCCTTGAGCTTCCTCATTAATCTCGGCACGACAGCCCTTGACCATTTGACAGTACGTGTGACTTCCGCAGAACATGGCTTCTGGACAAAATCACCCACTGTGCCAGCCACATGATGATGGAGACTATTCCCAAGTTTCCAAAATGGCTTAGATGTCCTGAATTGGCGACACTTTGAAGTGGATTCCTGTTAAATTGACTGACGTTATTACTATTCCAGGGTGTCACTTACCTGACAACCAACCAAACATGGACGGAAACCAATTAAAAATCTTCCCAAGGAGCAATTTCTGTCTGATTAACAGGAATAAAACAATAATTCCTGTGCAATAAAACAAAAAGATCCATTATTATTTGTGCAGGATTTTATATCTATCTATCTATCTATCTATCTATCTATCTATCTATCTGTCTATCTAGGACTTTGTGTGTCTATATACTGTATACCTTTTATGATCTCATCTATGTATTTTATGCCTACTGTTTTATTTTTACTATTTGATTTCCACCTGATATTGGTACTAATACTAAACCATGGATATCATTAGATATTTGTGCTCTATATGATGTATTTTTAACATTTAAACATCAAAACAGATATTTTATTTTTCAAACAATTCAAACAATTATTCACACAAAAATCATTTATGTTACAAATACACATCAATAATATCAATAACAAAGTATCTATATACTATGAGATAAACAAATAAATAAATAAATCAGTCCTAAAAATATGTTAACGTTATATGTTATGGGTTACGGGTTGATTTCTGTAATATCTGATCGATCTTATAATTTTTCAGCCCAATACTGATCCTGAGTATCAGATTATTCCCAAATGTTATTAATATTTATATATTTTTTTAGTTACACAGATTTTGAACAGTTTTTTTGCGCTATTATAAAGAAATTGACCATGTGCAGGTACAGATAACATTTGCAAAAAAAAAAGCATTTGTTTGTAAGGCTGGCCAATAATATTGATATTGACTTGTCTGCTGTTTTTTTTTTTTTTTTTTTTTAAGGAAAAATGGTTCTTAAAGTAGTATTGTGAGTTTAAGATTTAACCTCCTCAATAAGTTTAAGATTTAACCTCCTCACACACACACACACACACAAACACACTCACACATATACCTCTGTTCATGTCTGTTAGTTAAACCCAGCCTGGCCATGTTCCTCCCTCAATGTTTTAATCATGATGTGCCTTGTTTGTAATTATAAACACTGCAGAAACACATATATCAAAGGTGTTTGATGGAATTCAAGCCTATGGGTATCTTTTGCTTGCTTTGAAAATGGCCGCCATCAACATCAAACGCGGGCCCTCTTTTGAGGTGTCCATGTTGCCATGTTTGCATATACTGTACCTCGAAGGCCTCTGGCTCTGAACAGCAAGGTCAACACATTTGTTGTAAAATATTACCTATATATACACATATATATATATATATGTAGGGTCTCTACAGCTGGAGGATAAAAGAAGCACAGCGCTCATCTACACGTCCTCTCTTTAAAAGCAGAGACATTAAAAATGCACCCTGAACATCAGACGAGTGTAACCTTACAGCATTAATGGCTTTAGAAGCTTTTCAAGTAGTAAACTAATCAAAGTACTTCAAAAGAGTAGTTTACTCTAAAAAAAGCATCCTAAATTTCATTCTGTTTGCACTCGTACTTGATAATGCCCATCAGCTTGTTCAAGAGGTCGATTGAAATGCGCTCTCTAATTGTTTCATCTAAAAAGTTTCCTGTACAAAAGAAAGAAAAACACACACACACACACCCCCCCGCGCACACATCACAGCCCTGAAATATTTGTCTATCTAATATACGTACAATATTAAATTCCTGTATTGACTTGAGTTGCAATTTTGAAGATGTTGAAATACTGAGCATGCATGAATAACCTTTGTTGCTGCACCGATATAACAGTAATGGAACTCATATCTTGAATATTCTCTGTCATGTTAGATTAAGAGATCAAAACTAATCAAGGGATTTAAACACACACACACACACACACACACACACACACACACACACACACACACATATTCTTCTCTTAAAATTTTATTAATTTATGATACACTTAAATTCCTCTTCTCATATTGTGACTTCAGGTTTTTATTTATTTTTATTTATATATATATATATATATATATTTATCAGTGATTCAGTGCAGGTAAAGCCTTCAGATCAAACACTAATCTTTCTCATGATTTGGAGAGAAAACCGTAACACTTTACATGTTATTTTATTCAGCTTGTACATGTACAGTCAGAAAAATCTTGCTTTATACTGTAGTTCTTCTCATGTTATATAGTGTCTTCTTACTTAATTAGTATTCATATTCTCATAATTAGTTATAAGTAGTGTTTATAACAGAATATATCACCAAAATAAGCCCTCTTAATAAACACACTGAGAACTGGATCAGTTTTTGTTTAACAGTAAAGTCAATGAGAGCTGATGCCTAAGGAGAATGTGTAATGTGGATGGCTAAGTTTTATAACTTTACCTAATCACGGCTAAAATGTCAGCGAGTAAATCTCCAGACCTACTGTCAAGGTGTTCCAGGTCCATGTAAACTGTAACATCGCGCTAACATTGTATACTTTTACTTAGATTTTTATTGTTTTTGTTAAATGCTTCATGCACGGTATCCAGAATTTAAGCCTTTAAAAAAAATTATTAAATGCAGCTCACAGTTTCAGCCTTGTTTCAGACTTAATTAACAATATAAATAAATGACTGTGCTGATCTTTGTGTTTAATTTTAGACTCTTCGTTGTATATCTTTCAAAAAAAAAAATGTAATGTTAAGTAGAAACGAAATTGTGCCACACACGCTAATAAACAGTGTAGGTTTTTAAAGGACTTTTTTTTAAAACACAGAAGATAAGTGCTAACTTTATTTTGTTGTTGTTATTAATCAACACATTTGATTATTCCTAATTTTATAAATTTTTTATCCTTTTTTCCCCTTCGTTTTCTTCTGATTTGACATGGAAGAAATTTTAACAAGGAATTCTTACGAAATGCAGTTGAAAGGAATACAAAAAAAAAAAAAAAAGAAAAATTGGATATGGTTTTAAATAAGTTGTGCAGTAAAGAGTTAAATTAGTCTCAGTAAAATTTGTTTCATTTTATAATGCAGTAGAAAGTTATTCACTTTTATCACATTTCAATGTTTATAAAACATAAGTCTACCATAAGATGTAATACATAGTTCTGATAACATCTGTACCAAATAATGATTTTCCTTACTTACATACAGTATAGTTTGCACTAACAGAAGACCATTTATTGTTTTTTTTGTTTGTTTATTAAGCGAACTGAATTTCATCTGCTTTTACTTTTTTGTTTGACTGTAAAAGAAAATCCTGCATGAATTTACAATCCAGCTGATAATTATGTCATTTCAAGATCTGTTATTTCTCAGTATGACCAAAGCAATGAAGACTTTTGAACATTTAAAAACTTTTTAAACAGGTTTAAAACTTTTACACATACTGTACAATCAAAGGACATATTCGTAGCAGAAACTCATTTCTAAAGAAAAAAAAAGAAAGAAAAAAAATGTAGGATAATATATATATATAAACACAAATTCCTTATATCTGGACAAAAAACAGTAGCATCTGACACTAAGCGTGTTATTTTTGATGAAAGTCAGTTAGGCGTATGCAGCTTTGGCCTGACAGAAACGTTATGTCGCCTCTGGAACGATTCTTATTCACATATAAACACACGCCACAGCTCGATGAAACAAGATTCACTCCCAAAGTGAGACATACTTGATAGCCATAAAGGACTTTTTTTTTTTTTTCCTCATGAATGTGCCAAGATCAAAAGCGTTCTGCATTTCTTTCCAGTCTTGTATCCTGGAGCTGTGGAGCATGAATCGAGAACAGATTGTGTTGCTCTTACAAGGTATTGCTTTAATTTTAGTGTTTGAGGAAGGAAGGGCACAAAATGAAAACCTCACATATCTTTTGTGAAAAACCTTGTTTCCTACTGCAGCCTGTAATGTAGGCTACCACCTGCTCCTTATTTGCTTATACATCAGCACTGTATCAAAATGAAAAGCAATTTTCCTTCATTCATAATCCTCGGTAATAGTTGAAGCATTATTTTTAATCTTTAGATGCATTTTTTGTTCTTCTTTTCAATCCAAGCCGGAGCGTCTTAACTCTCTCAGACAAGGTCAAATATTCTTAGCAAATAAAGCTTAGGCTTTGTTTTATATGAAAGAATTACATGATTAATATCAAAGAATTAATCATATACTTTTGAGACTCATCAGCTTTGTTCCTGATGAGGATTATTGGTAGTTGCTGGCCTACTTTTTTATATTGCACATGGATTTCAGTAACAATAAAGACTGTGTGTGTTTTTTATATAATGCTGTATTTCCACTTTTACTGCCATGTGTGAATTTTGCATTGAGTCTTTTTTAAAAAAAAGTATTTTTTATACTGCAGTGCTGTAGAATTGTTCGCTCTGATTGGTCAGAGAGTAATGATTAGTTTTCTAAAACAGCAGCTCCGACAGTATCTCAGGTTTATATAAAGCTGCTTGTTACAGTACACACTGCAAACTACTGTATGTGTACACATGAACTAAAGCTAAGAGAACATAAATATAGAAAAGGTAGAATAATTGAAATGGTGGCATTTTCTTTTTTCATTTCATTTCATTTATGGAAGGAGTCTCCAGTGTCAGCACTTTGTTACATTCATAACTACATTTAGAAAATGAAAAACAGATCATTCTTTTGACTTATAATTCTAAGACTTGTGATGGAAAGATTGTTTACAGCTGTACTTACCTCCGAACTCGTCTCATAGACGTTTCTCAACTTTAAATGTAACGATGGACGGCTAAAAGTATGACTTGTTCTTGAGTACATTGAAAATCATTAGCATCGGCAAGCTGCTCCAGTGTACGAGGAAATAAAAAAAAACGTTCAGGATGGGCATTTATTAGAAAATAATAAATAAACTTCAAGAACTTTGCTTATGTACATCACTGCTGTAGTTGATTATTTTCCTATAACTGTTAGACACTGTGTTTTATATTCCATACTTAATTTGTGAACAAAAGTTTTTCCAGATTTCATGATTGATGTATCTGTTATATTTACTGTATACAGATTAAAAGTTTTGTGTAGATGTTCATATTTTTTTTTTCCTCTCGTATTTTCAGTGTAGTAGTAGCAGAGTTTCTGTGGGCAGCGTGTCGGTCTCCAGTTCTTCAGAGACGAGGTCGGACTCCCCTGCACAGCTGACAGGTAGGAGAAAGCAGCCGTCACACTCTAATCTCGACAAGAGCAGAGCCGTCCTGTAGCCCGGCGTGTCCCGTTTTCTCATCACCGTGACTAGATGATAATTTCACACCTTTCCATATTTACCATCACCCATGGGAACTTTGCTTATTTTATTTTATTTTATTGATGCTAAGTCAGTTCATAAACTGGATGGCACATTTTTCTCTCTCTTTTTTCTCTAGAACGTCAAAACAATCAGTCTCTGATGTTTCATGATGTATCGGACAACCGAGCAATAGAAAATCCCAGACAGAGAACTTTGTTGCATATTCAGAGATCATTCCGGTGCCACTTGCTTGCCATGGTTTTAATTCATGATCCTTTATAAGCTAATAATGTCTCAAGCTTGGTGATTTACCTGCTGGTGGAATATTCTCGCGCATTGATGGATCTGTGAGCTAAAAGGAATTTTTGTGTGATTTTTTTTTTAACTAACTGAGGCATGGAAGGAATGCATTCAGAGTTCAATCTGGATTAGTTTAGCGAGATGTTTATCTTCAGCAGCTTTTCTACTACCGCTACTCCGCCTTTACTCACGTCTGTACACTGTCATACAGCAAGCGTGAAGCTTTCACATCCACTCTTATTTCATTTCATACTGTAATTACGGTTTTATTTAAACTCCTTTCTGCATGAGTCTTTCTTCGCTACTGCCTTTATCATACACACCAGCGTCTTCAATTGAAAATTCTCCAGGAGCTATTTATTTATTTAATTATTTTATTTATTTATTATATATTTTTTTCCACTGGTGCATGATACCTTGCTGAGATTGAGTCAAATTGACTTTGATGCCTGCTTTCATCATGTATTTTGCAAAAATGCAAATATTGCTCTAAACCTGTCCATTTGGCATAATTGCTGATGTTTAAAAATGCATTGGTTTCGGCGGAATTGCCTGTCATTTCAGGATCTGTCGCACCTTGTTTGGGGTTAAAACATATCTGCAAGTGACATTTGTGCACTCCATTATATAAGACATGTGATTACTTTAAGGACAGATTTGCATTTGATTGCGTAAACGAGCTCAGGACGTGGGTGCTCGCTCGGAAATGGGCGGTTATGTTATTCCGGCCTGGAAAGATTTATTCATCATAGCGCATTAGACACCTAGGTGATCTTTATTCTGTTAGTAGGAGCTTGACCAAATGGCTTGCACACTATTTCACCGTGTAAGCTTTTCAGAATAAGCTCTAATGAAAGATATACAGAGTTTAAACGCGCCTACGGCGATGCAAATGACGATCTAAAGACGGCTGACGACCCTCCTCTCAGACGGCGACGTCAGACCGTCCCTGCTTTTCTGGAACCGTACTTATCTCCTTACCAATCAAGGTCTTCTTTGACATATCCAGGCGCGCAGAATACGCCGGCCAAAACATTTTCCCTGATTGACTCATTGTTTGGGGTCGAAGCGTCGCTCTCGGCTTTGACGTCCGCACACCGTAGCCGCGGCTCTCAATCACAGAAGTAGGGCAATTGATGTGAATCTTAGCATCTGCCAATCACGCGGCTCTAATGAGTCTAACCCCGAAGTTGCTGTTTATCAGCTGGGGGGTCCCTGGCGAACTTCAGGAAATTACTACTTTACAGATCTTTTTCTCTAGAGAGATTAGTGTGATTCGAGAAAGGGGAAGGTGGTCAAGTCAGGAAGGGATTGCTCCCTGATCACTGTTCATCAGGGCAATAATATTATACGCCGCACACCGTCTCACGACAGATACGAGCACGTAAATCAATCAGGACACTCTGCACAGGAATAATTGCGGATGTTATTAATGCCATCCAGTCCATTCGATAGACTGTTTTATTAATACTTTATAATCATCTTATTGTCCTGTTTTTTTTTTTAAAGAAAAAAACTAAGATAGAGTTCAGAAACTGAACCTCTGTATGCTTTTATTAGTCAAGCATGTGGTGGTAGATATGGACTATTTAACAGTTAGCGTGCCATTTAGCCCTTTAATTAATTTCTTATATAATCTTTTGAAAAGAATCTATGAAAGCATTATCCTTTTAGATATTCAGGGCAATCTATCTCATATACAAGGTTTCTATGCTGACGGCGCATGCAATTTTCTTTTTTGTTCTAAACGAGTAAGAAGTTTGCAGAGAATAGGCAAATGCACAAAACAGCCATCCTAACGGAATGAGAAAGCTGTAAAGGTTTACTTTATGATGGTTCACATATAGACATGTATTCTATCTTTTCTTTATACACATATTTGTAAATATGATGTATATATATATATTTTGGCACCCCAGTCACCCTAGTCGAGATGATTTCAATCGGAAGGTTCTGTTAATGAAACGCCGGCCTCCTTCACGGTTCCTTCGATTACTAGCGGTAACATAATTGAGGCCTCATTGTTTTCATATGATTTAAATTTGTGTCGTTGAGGCTTTCTGTCTCGGATGGCATTGTGGTACGTTCTCAATACCTCCTCTAAATGAATGTCAACTTGTTTTACTTCGGCTGCAGCCGATCGATACTTCATTAGGCTGAATTGTCTTGTGTCCATGGAACCTTGAAGCTGTGGCTTAATTACCTCCAGTATTATGCAGGGGTCTGTGTGTGTGTGTGTGTGTGTGTATGTTTGTGTGTATGTGTGTATGTGAACTCAGCTGCGTCCCCCTTCAACAAAGCCCCTCAATGGCCTAAAGGTTGGACTCGGGGGGTTCGGGGGAGGGAGATGAGGGAACGGAGGAGGAGGAGGAGGAGGAAGCGGAGGAGGAGGAGGGTGAAGCGAAACCTAGGGAGCTGCCACTCTTTCAGTACCGGCCAGTTTATTCATTCCAAATAGGGAACTGGAATGAGGAGAGATGAACATTTCAAAATGTCACCAGGCTCAGGGCTTTTGATGCTCTGCCCGTGTGTATTGTGCAGGGGGCAAATCTAATTCCACCTCCGTTCTCTGAAAGAGTCAGCCTGTGCAGATCAGGAGGAGGACAGAAAAAGACGTAGGGGAGGGGGCAAAGCACAGATAAATTTAATTTCAACGCACATGCAGGGATGCAGTTTGGCAAATTTGGATAATTTAGAATTAATGGCTATCAAGGTACCATTCATCTGATGCTGAGCCGGGGTGAGGGGAGTGCAGCCAAATGGCAATCATGACAAATGACATCCCCTGTCTGAGGGCCACTTCTCTTCACTGGACTGATTTGTCATCTCTACTTTTGGCATTTTTTTTTTCCTTTTCTAAATCCTGGTATCAACTCACGATGACAGTCTGATATTTTCTAATTTTCTCCAGCTGAGCTGAGAGTGCACCACAATAATGACATATATGGATCGTATTTATATATATAGTATATATTGTATATGAAACTAAAATCCTACGTTTTATAACTTGCATCTTACACGCCTGTAACAAATGTCTGATTTCCAAACGTTAGAGTTCAGTGATTATCCTTATTAAGCCCTCATTTAAGCACTGCACTTTTTGCGTGTTTCTTTGCCAGTTACGCCCGGCACTTAATCAGCCTCGGATACAAAGCTGGTTTTTAAATAATAAAAGCGTAACGCTTATAGATAATTACACGCACAGGTTAGACAGCTGTTAGTACGACTGCAGAGCTTTTCACTTCCGACCTTAACAAATTACAAACCCGCTTCAGTAATTATAACAAGTAATTAGACTGTAGTCCACCGAGTCCAATTAGCGCATTAGCTATAGTTAATAGAGCGATTGGTCCAAAAGCAAACATGCTGTGCCTTTCTGACTGATCTTAATTCCCTGAGAGGTGTTAAATCTGACTGTGATGGTTGTGAAGAAGGACGCAGACCTTTAGTTATCACTCTGGAGCTTTAGAAATATGCCGATAACAGGGTTAATGAATGTTCCCTGCTGAGACCGTACATATATTTTTTAGAGATAAAGTGAGCGCAGTGAACGCAGGAGTTATTTAAGAAGAAGTAGAAGAGTGAGTTTTCTATCCAGGCTCTGTAATAGTATGATGTCACACTTTTTTATGTCCAAGGTTGTTTTTTGTGTCATGTTCAGTCCAATCAGTGTTTTGTATTGTGTAATTATGCAACATGAGGGTTTTTGTGTCTGTGTGTGTGTGTTTGTGTGTGATATCCATCAAGTATGCATGGTCTCACATGCCTCATTAGCATCTGTGCCAAGTACTCACCAGTGTCTGCTACTGATTATTAGCTTTAAAGGAATACACCAGCGTTTTACAACCTAATCTCTATTTACTGCATGTGTAGTCTGTGTAGCGTGTGTGTGTGTGTGTGTGTGTGTGTGAATAAAGCAGACTATAATTAAGTAGGAAGTATATATGTTCTGCTGTATGCATGCTTACTCTCATATGCATGGAATTAAAGATTTTATACATGTGAAATCGTAGCGTATCTGATGATCCATTCTTTGAATCGTCTCATTTGCACAAACTGCATATCTGAATTTTTTTTTTTTACTACATTTAAGTATGCACTTAAATAATCAATCTTTTATTTAAGAGAAATATTTTTAATGAGCACAGACAAAGCAGGAACATGTCTGTTTGTTACACCTTGCAGAGCCTTTTTATTTTCATTTCAATGGATTTTATAATTTAAATGCAATGCAAAGTAATTTTATTCTGGTCATTATAAGATTTTCACATTAGGCACCCCAGGATCATTTCTGAGAGAACTTGACCCCAAAATTCTGCTTCATTTTGATCAATGGGAACACAATTGTTCTGCGATTTTCGGGAACTATTCCTGTGTTCGCTCAAAAAGGTGGTCTCGAGATTTATTACGCCGACATGATGAGGTGCGACTCGAATCTGATATGGAAGCCAGTCGTACCTGAGCACGTTTAGACATGACGTCATTAGTGCTGTCCATCTCATCCAAAATCTCTGTGTGCAGGTCTCATCTCATCCTCTGACCTACACAACCACAGCTGATAAAGCAGGAAGGTACTCGAGAGCATTACTTTTGAAATTTTTCCCGAAATATCAATAATATCAAGCGTAGCCCGAATTTTAACTTCCTCGTTCTGTACTTTTCTTGCGTTTATTGGTGGCTCACAAACCAAGTAGGTGCATACTGCCATCTGCTGTATCGGAGGGTGTAAATACAAAAGCATACCTGAGTACGAAGCACAAAAAAAACAATGGAAGTAGGAAGGGGCGGGAGGGTGAGTGGCTAAGCAGGCGTTCCTTGACAAATCAAAACAATTAAAGCCATAATTAAAGAAAAGAAATATAGCATGAATGGTTTGGAAAAAAACAGGAGTGAGTCGTTTGGGAACTGGAAGAGTCAACTCGATATGAATTTTCCTAAATTTTTCTCAGTTTTTATTCTGTGTGTGTGTCATTACTATGGACAGGAATGATGTGGAGAAATTCCAGCAATAAACATTTATGAAAAAGACACAAATTCTGTAGGACACTTTGTGGAATGATTTTAGGAATTAAGATCAAAACATGGGAGAGATTTTATATTTTTGTTTTGTTTTTGTAAAGTTAGGTGACTTAATAAGAACAGATTTATTAGAACAACTCTGGTTATTTTTTTTTATATTATTTGATTTAATTTGTTTTATTAGACAATTAGAGGATCGCACATATCCAGTACCTAAACCAGACGCAGGAACTAATCCTCAAACCCCGGTGATCTCATCACTTTTCTTCTCCTCTTCTCTATCATCCCTCTGTGTATAAAGATTCAGGAAGTGGTTGAGGAGCTGTGCACTCGTCTGCCGCACAGCGACTCTGTCCGACCATGAATCATGGCTCTCCATAAAGCGACGCCTATGGAATGAAGGTTTCATATCAGAGATCTGGGGCCGTAAATGTCCTCTCCTACCCCTGTTCGAGTGTAATCATGTGCTGTTGCACAGGCCGCGTCCACAGAGCTGGCCCTAAACGCCTCAAACAGTCAACAACAAAACATCCGAACCCGACTTTAAAAAGGGAAAGCGGCGCTTCACACAGGGCACTCCGCAAAGGACACGTCACATACAATAACCCGCATAGATGAGAGAAGATATTTGTGCACTTTTGCATCCTCATGAATGTGTTTACGCACGCGGCATACTGTAAACAACAGCGAAGGAAAAAAAACGGCACGGGGTGACAGAAAGATCTAGAGCAATTCATTTCGGAGGAAAACATCAGTCCGCAGCGCAGAAGGCAGCCATTGCTCTTGCTTTTTAATATTACTTTTCTCATCTCGAAGGCAGACGTGCGTGATTTCCGACCCAGGCTGAGGTGCGACGACTTGTAAGCGGAAAGACGAGCATCAAAAAATCCTCGCTGTCAGACTAATCCAGTTGAAAGTCGCCTCTGATTATTTCTGAAATTCTTAAATTTGTAATTTATTCTCATGAAATGTTATGCTGTTAGGCAAAGGTCTGGAATGGGGGAGGGGGGGGGGGCTAAAGCCTGACCTTGAGAGAGAAAGGTGTGATATTTGTGTGTCTGTGTGTGTGTGTGTTTCAAATCAGTGGCACCTCGTGGGAGCTGAAGTGACTGACTGCTCCTGGCTGCAGACTTGCACACACACCATCATTAATGCGTATTATGATTCCTCCAGTGTCAGTAGAGGAGACAAACAGTCACAGTGTGAATCTTTCCCTCATCCTCGCTTTCTCTTTCTTCCTTTCATTCTCTCTCTCTCTCTCTCTCTCTCTCTCTCTCTCTCTCCTCCCCCCCTCCACCACCACCACCACCTCTAGCCTGCCGAGCCAGCAAAATCGCAACAGAGAATTTATTCAGGATTCAGAATTTTTTCTGTCATCTCTGCCATCTACTGATAACAAAGCCACAAGCTAATACGGTTTGATTTGTTTGTCACTCATTTTTCATGTGACCTTTCCCTGGTATCATTAATACAGCTGTGGGGGGGGGGGGAGGAGGAGGAGGAGGAGGAGTGGTGGAGCGAGATGGCGAGATGAGAGAAGAGAGCTGCCAGAGGCTTTAACAAGTACTAGTGGTCAGATATAGCAATTTATGCTTTCATTCAATCCGGCAGCGGCCGGAGGAGAAAGGATTGTTATTAAAATCTGAAATTACTGCCTATGACCTGCCACCTGGAATTTGCAGCCGGCCGCTCCGAGATGAGCACCGCGTGGTTAAGCAAATCCCTGCCCAAATTACGGTGTGAATGAAATGCCACACCGGCGGCCTAATCTTCTCCTCCATAGGCGCGTCCCTGCCTAGGAGACTCTTTAGTGGACTATTTAACGCACAAGACGCTAAGGAAATTAAATCTAAATGTGAATGATAACCTAAACGATCTGAAAACGTAAAATAAATAAGTAAGATTTGCACACAATCTCTGATATTTTATTTAGTTTCATATATAGCTTATATTTTGAGAGAGCGTGATTTATGTGGAATTTATATGTACCGTGTATTAGTTCGAAAAACAAGCACTTGTATTATACAAATATTCTGTAATGTAAAATGATTGTGTAGAATCTACATATTATTATTATTATTATTATTATTATTATTATTATTATTGTCATTATTATTATAATACATTGGAATAATTATTGCTGTTACATCTTAAATATTATTACATTTTATTTTATACCACCAAACATTTTTCTGTCTGCTTTTACCAAGATTATCATCAGTCATAGTCGTATTTTGAGCTTTCTTTTTTTCTGGTTTATAGTTTGCAACACTATTTCAGCAAGTCACAAACACACACACACACACACACACACACACACACACACACACACACACACACACACACTTGCTTGAATTTATTTTCCATCTTCACCTCGTTTGTTTCCATCCCTCAATTAACGTCCCCCCGTCCCTCCTTCTTTCGTTAACCTGATTACGAGAGACAAGAGACGAGGCCCGCCGGAGACATTTGCCTTTCCGTGTAAACATATCAATTTTATATACGTGGAAAAGCCCGGGCCTTCTCATGCTGCTCCTCCCGTGGCGAAATTGGCCTCCTACTACCCCATCAGCCCTGCGGTTGCCATGGTGACCAGGGTCAAGAAACCTGCCTCCCTCCACCCTCCCTCTCACTCACCCAAGGCTCGCTCATGTCACTTGTGAAACTATGAATTTTATATACAGGTCAGGAGATGCATATCAGAGAAATAAGCAGTGAATCGGACCATGATGACAGCCCAGTGCTCAGATGTCCTTGAAATTCACATTTCAATCCTCTCTCTCTCTCTCTGTCCAAAAATTGTTAGTGGATCATCATTGCTTTTAGGCACAATTAGTATTTTCTGAACGTGTCTGCAAGACAGACAGAGAGACACGGGTAATGGGGGGGGGGGGGGGGGGGGGGGACA
>JAAGKR010002792.1:31352-73852 GCA_011419295.1 Clarias macrocephalus
GGACACAGAGAGGTAATTTTTTTAAAGAGATAATCCATAATGGTTTGTAGCATTATTACGAAGAGATTTTACCAAGCACTTACTAAGGATTTTGGTTATTTCAAGCACCACGAGATTCAGCCATCAATATAATTATTGTTTTTATTTTTTTAATTTTTTATTTTCATACCAAAAAATACAGAATTCTTCTGTAGATTAAAAGTCTTTGTACAAGCTTTTATATGGATTTGATATTTAGTTTCTTTAACAGAGCCACTATTTTTTTTTGTCTTTTTTTTTTTGACTCAAACACCCAAACCTTTCTAGAGAACGTATAGATAATACCTACATTATGCAACCTGCTGTATTTGACATATATTCCTGTGATCACTATATGTATGTGTTAAAATATTTATGCTACATCTCATTAATGTTTAAACAGATTTCTGTAGGTGATACCTAATGGCAGAAATATTTAACATAATGCCATATGGAATGAGCTGAAAAATGTAAGACACGAAATAAATGACAAAATGACTGTTTATGCATTCATGCAATGATTTGTCTTTAGTATGAATTATGCAGGACAGTATGTGTTTTAGATTATCCGTTATATAATTGAAGACCATTTAATTGCTGATAAAATCTGAAAAAAAAAATATATATATATATATCCCAGTGAGCGTATCGATCTCACCTCGGCCTTGACCTTTTTATAAAATTTTCACCTGATGAGTAGAAAGGTCCGCTAATCAGAAATGTTTTACCTAATAGCATACAAGCATTGTCATTCATTTTCCCTAGAATGGGGTTTTCATGACAGGTTCCCTATCATCCCCTCCTCTCCGGCGCTGCCCTTTTCTGACCTTTCGCGGTGCCCAAAAACGTGTCTGGGTTATATATCTCCTGTCCCGGGTGCAGCCCCGGCCTATTAGCTAGTCTCTAAACCTCCAGTGGAGAGGATCAAGCCTAGGCGTTTCTACACTTCATTCATTTTGTTGCTCCCCAGCGATCGGTGGCCCTCGCCTCCAAATCCCTCCTTTATAGTGCACTGAAGTGACAAAGGCATGCCTTGTCTTTCATTTCCTTGATGTGCTCCGTACAGCTCGGTGGCTTTTGTCTTGTATTGATGCAAACATTACCATAAACTGCCACCCAGGGACCAGAAAACAATCGACTAACTGTTTCCAAATCCAATGCACTTCAGCTGGTCATATGCTAAGTGTAAGTTTAGTTAGGTTAGGAGTTGCTAAAAGCACCATTTCCTGTCCAGCGCCCCAGACGAGGATGCGCACGCAGAGACGAACCCCGGACGAACCCGAGAAAAAGGGAATCAAATTTGTCGCACAGAATCCCTGTCTTCAATTTCTGATGACTCAAATCCACCCCCCTCCTTCCAATTTCTCTCTCTCTCTCTCTCTCTCTCTCTCTCTCTCGCTCTCTCCCTCTCGCCTCTTCATTTCTGTTTCGGTGGCTCTCACCTTCTGTTCAGGTTCAACAATAGTGGGATTACACTTTAAAGAAGCTGCGCTTCAGCTGAGAAAGAGGGATTTGGATGGGATGAGTGTTTAAAATGAACTGCCTTTGAAACCATGGACGTTAATTACCGCCCTGGCACAGAGAGACAAATACTTCACTCATTACCAATGGAAATCGTGGGAGGAAGGAAGAAGGGAGGGAAGCACGGAGGGAGGGGAATGTGGGGGAATTTCAAAAAGTTTCTTGTGTTGTAAATGTGAAATGGTGCCCGACCTTTTTTTTTTTTTTTTCTCTCTCTGCTGCTTAATGGCTGGGTCATTTTCCTCTCGGAACTTTGTTGGGGATCTCGGAGTCAAGCTTTATATAGAGAGGGGCTTTATTCAGTTTCCGATATGTGGAACAAAAAAAAAATGGGGGGGGGGGGGGGGGGCTCAGACTGCACGCTTGATGTGTGTGAGAGTAGAAATGGAGGAATTGTGATGAGCGTGCAGTAATGGAGGTGAAACTACCTGTCATTACATGCTTCATTTCTTTAAACATGCTAATCTCTCCGAAGCTATACATTTACGCTGCCATTCGTAGCACATATCAATATTTATAACCACGCTAATGGACGTAGGTTCGGGCAAAAAATCCCTGGACCGTACTGTACTGCATATATGGATATGTATATATGTTCTTTATCACTTATGTTCATAGGCTGTAATCATTCTTCTTTCATTTTTCCAATATGATTCTTACGTACTGTGGAAATTACACATATATATCAGAGATTATGTGTGAAATCATATAGGAGCTGCTTCGCTACACTCACCATATGTATACATATCTTTTATTGTTGTCGATCTGAGTGAATTCATTCTGTGTGAACTGTTTATGAAACACTGCAATATGTTAGAAATCTGCATTCACATGTCAGGGAGAATCTTGGAGAAGTTAATATGCAAAAGTGTAATTTTTCTTCTTCTTCTACAAGATTAAATCATGATTTATGTATTTGATAAAAACAGTGCTTAAAGTCTTGAATCCTCAAATCAACCTTTTTGTGGAACTTCATAACGAATGCATCATTTACCTTATTTCAATTAATTTACTCATGTTTAATTAACACGCCATTATTATTCCATCAGATAGATTTTTTGGTTTCCATAAATATCCTCAATATCGATTATTATTATTATTATTATTATTATTATTATTATTATTATTATTACATTTTTAAACCTTCACAAATATCTCATGGTTATTCAAATGTGTGTGTGTCTCCTCAAATGCTTTATTCCCTGCCACTTTGTTTTTAAGGAGAATATATATATATTTTTATAAATGTTAAATCCTATATTTTGTGGCACTCCTGTTCTTTTGCCTCCTTAGACACTGTGTGACTGTGACACCTATTGCATATTGTGAAAATGTCTTGGCATGATAATATTTGCATAATTGCCCACCCCTGAGCTGCACTCCAGTCCCTCGACCTCCCATGATTATTAACACCTGTCACACCTGTGTTTGCATAACTGCTCTCTCTCTGTGTGTGTGTGTGTGTGTGTGTGTGTGTGTGTGTGTGTGTGTGTTGTGCATGCATACTTCCTATTTCCTACAAAGCCCTGATGCTTGTTTACATATATTTATGAGCTATTTTCTACTTCCTCACGTGCTCTGCGCCTTGCGTTGCTAATCCACTGTAACAGAAATGTCAAAGTCGAATGCATTAGCGCGTCCGTACGAGCAGAAAGCAGACGCGAGATTAGGACGGAGATCGAAGGAAAAAAAAGAAAAGAAAAAAAAAAAGCAGAACATTTTTCACAAATATGCTTAAAGCCAGGTATTTTCTCAGGATTAATGATTAGCATGCTGCAGTTTGTCTTTTTCTTTTCTCTCCCTTCGTGTGTTATATTTTAAGCAGACATAGTTCCGGGTGACATAAATAAAGGCAGCAGATTTGACGTTGAAGGTGACTGAAATGCGACGTCCACCGATGACTCCTTTAATATGAAACGATGATGTTTTTAAATGACGTTAGAGAAACAGGCGCAATCCTGTTGAGCACAACGGCCTCATTTACAGCGCTTAATGTGCAGATTCATGTAAAGAAACAATGGTCAGCATTCCGAATGTTCACCCCCAAAACCCCCCCCCCTCATTTTCTGCATTTTCTTTCTCTCCCATTCTCTCTCTCTTTTTCTCTATTCTTCCCTCTGAGATTGAGCTCAGCAAGCCATGTCGGGTAACTGAATGCAACAGACCAATAGGAGGCATAGGTAGACCGTGGAAATTAGAACTGCTGGAAATTTAACAAGATGACGACCCTCTGGTTCTCACAGAACAGCAAAGACGACAACAGGAACATTTCAGCGTGTTACAGTTCAGATGATAAGCATTTGCATTAACTACGGAGGTTGTAATGACAATTTTAATTACAGTCATTAAATTACAGCACCACATTTACATCATTATTTTGTTTCATGTCTGTATTATTATTACCACTGCACTAACGCAGTACAGTATTCAATAGTTAATACACCAAATTATATGAATTGTTCATTTGTAAAGGGTTTTCGAAGAATGAAATAATTCAGACATGTAACAGCAATCACTGATAACGTGACGCTAATCTTATGCCCGATCATTCACACTTTCATATACTTATATGCCGTAACAGACAGCATGGAAATCATAATGCAGTGTCTTATGTGATATAGTTTCATGTTAAATAACCAGAGCAGAGAGGTCACACTGCTAATACTACTACTACACACACACATATGTGTACATACTGTATGACTCACTCCCATTTACATTCCTGCATGTTGTGACTAAGCGTAAGCCAAGCCGCGCCAGGGCAGGAGTGTTGTGAAACAAAGAGAAGAGTGTGTAAGGGGAGTGCGAAGACATGGTTAATTATGCCAGCTGCCACGGCGCCTAGCGCATGGCCTTTAATTTATGACGGCAGGGGGAAGAAGGGAACGTGTTCCTAGAGGACGGTGACGATGAGGCCGGAGACAAGGACCGAGAGAAATGAAGTCAGGAGGCTCAGGAGGAGTCAAGGACCTTTGAAATGATAGAGTGGGATTATCAATAAAAATCAGCTGCCTCTGAAAAAAACAAAACAAAAAAAAAACGGGAGCCGTTCCACTCTTGAAATAATGCTAGCACCTGAGGCAGTAGCGAAAATAAATATGTGTGTGTGTGTGTGTGTGTATGTGTGCATGTTTATGTATGGATGTATGTATTTTTTTTTCCCCACTCTCACACTGAATAAATTATAATTGTACATATCAGAGACAAATATTTGTTTTGCTCAAGTATTCATCCTAAACTCTATTCATAATAAAAAACACAAACAATGATAAAATACTGTAGCTTGCATGGAATGCAAATCTTGTGTTGTGTGTTTGACTATGTAAAGCAGTCCTTTCTGTTCCCTCAAGTGCCCTTCTCTTCCCTCAGTTTGCATGATTCTGCAAGTTTTAACGTAACTACAGAAGAAATTAGCAACAACAACAACAAAAAAACTTCCCCTGTGTCATGGGGCTTGGATTCAAATGCCGTTGCTTGGAAAATTCAGCCGAGCCTTTCTGAGCTAGACACATCGGCTTAAAGAGAGGCACAGCGGAGCTTCGCACCTTCAGCCGAGACAGCAGCATGAGAAGGCCTCGGGCAAGGAAAAGTACGTGATCTGATTCATGGGCCGTGAAGAGAGCAGAGGACGAATCACATTTTCTCCCTCCCTCGATCCCTCCCTGCTCAGGTAAAACAGCAAAATAGCCAGTGTTAGGGCCTCTCTCCTGTGACTGGGCCACGCTCACCATAATGCCCGCGCTTTAGATGCTAAGGTCCACAGGGCACTCGGATCAGGGAACGCTCCGTCCCCAGCCGCCCCGCCCCGCCCGCGGCGTTTGTTACCTAGTTCGGTGTCAGAAAATTCGGCCACAGAGGGAGGAATGCTTCAGCTAGAGATTTCATTTATTTCCCTAAACATACATTAAGCCATTGTTTCTGTTCGCCCTCCCCTCTTTCTTCCTGTTTTGCCGCAGAATCCGGTTGCCTGGCTAAGATGAATGGCGAGTGTGTAAAGGAGTTGACACCACAACACTTACTGGGAGGCAGCGCAAGCGGCCCCGGGTGACCTGCGATTCAAGCCCCAGATTATGGTTGTTCATTGTTTGTTTCTCTACTTCGCTGTAGTCGAGCTGCAGCCTATCGCAGTGGCGTACGCTCAGAGTAAACCTTTCTCCTGCCGGGCAGATTGATCAGATCCGATTAGACCGGTTTGAGTCATAGGAGCCGAGCCGTTCTCCCCCTTAAACCTGCGTTTAATTACAGCTTGAAAAAAATTTTTTGTTCTTGTCGAGCAGCCATCATTTTGACACAATAAATATCTCAATCAATATTTTTAAAAAGTTTATTATGAATCTTTTAACCCTAGTATATACTATGATACATCCTGAACTCTTGAAGCTACACATCCCTGTTTCTAGTTTATTGTATTTACCGCATAATTTGTAGTATTTATTATTAATAACATGCTTACTGTATAAGACTCGTAACTTACTAGTAAGCCAGGGGTTAATATATTGATAGCTCTGCAATATGAGCAGTTTGTAGATCTTTGCGGTTTAAAACAGTCATCCGTCTCCTTTTCTGTTCCCATGATTCTGAAAGTATTAATGTATTATTCAAACATAACTCCAGAAGAAATTAATCAAAACCCATTGAACCACTCGTGTGTCATGGGGCTTGGATTCAAACACTGTTTTCCACCGCCTGGAAAATTACAAATTTAAACCAGCCTTTCGTCACCGGTTGTTATTCAGATTTACCTTTAATGTGCATAGGGTATTTAAAAAAAAAAGAAAGAAAAAAAAAAGAAAAAAATGTCTTTTTGAACTACACGTTCGAAAGTGTAACCTTTAAATGCTTACTGTAATGTACACGCGACACTTTGTTACAAATCCATCATTTTCTAATTTAGCATTTACATTTTAAATCTGTATCCAAGGATTAAAAAAAAAAAAAAAGATGTTTCTTTTTATTTTCTATATGATTATCCGCTCTGTATATTGCAGGCGGTGTTTTCTCCTGGCCAGCGATCAATCAGAGTGTGGTATATGACAGGATTTCAGTTTCCACAGTTGCTCAGAATAATGAAGGCCTCGCTGTTGCTGCTGGCTCTGAAATGGGCCTTTAGTGACAGCGCCAAACCGACGCGAGCACAAGCTCTTCAGTTCGCTTTTTTTTATAAGACGCATTGACAATCAGCACAGGTAGATTTTATCCGATCTTGCTCTGCTCCATTTTCTAAACAGATTTGTATATGTCTTTCTAAACAGACAGTAAAGCAAGGTTTTTTAAAAAAATGTTTTTTTTGTTTTCTCAGCAAGGCTTACATCCTGCTGTTGCTGATGTGATCGCAGGCCGGTCAGAGCTCGAACAAAGAGGTTTTGGGCTTCACATGAACAGCAGGTGTGCTTCCCCTCCGAGTCAATTTCCTACCTACGGTGGCTCGCTCTCTCTGCCTTGATTTCTCACCTCGGCAATATCCAGCGCTGATATTCCAGCCTCTTTCGAGGTCACGCCATGCATCTGCTTTCCACCGCTCAGAAAGGGGAGGGGACGTTTCTTCAGGGACGCGGCACTCACCGCCGTGTTTTGTTTTCCGCACCTTTCGCCATATTCCCAGTGCAAGATTGTTGCTCTTTGGGTTTGCCTTATTGTTTTTTCACCATCGGTGGCCAGTTTCATGCAAACCACTTGTAATTCCGTTATGTGTGTAAGTGAAATATTATCATCACATCTCTCTTTTTGACAGGAATGGTGTGACTTTTGAGGCAGTAGAAATGGAGTTTTATTATTTGCATGTGTGGCAGATGCTGGAGTATATGGAGCTGATATATGGTCTCTTTATTTTACAGTATTAAGGACTTGAGCTACCTAATTATTTGTTCATTGCTGTTTTTGCGGCTTTACTATTCTTCTTCTTCTTGCTATTATTATTATTATTATTATTATTATTATTATTATTATTATTAAAAATGTGCTATTATTACTACAAAAGCTGAACTTGAACAAGGTGACAATGACCTACTTAAACTATGACTTTTGCAGAATATATGCACTTTTTTTTGGTAAAGTCAGTGTTTACATTTTATTCTTACTGTAAACTATATAAATTATTATACAAGATATACGAATTAGTAGTAAGTAATATATGTGCATAAATAGCTAATTTATAAATTCAAGTCCAATTTATATTCACCATGTTAATGGTAATAATTAATAATGGCATTTGCTGTGTTTACTTAGACCTTAATATGGCTCTAATAATTGAAATAATAGCCCAGTCAAAATAATAATAAGCAATAGTACATTTTATTGATAACGCAAAGCCTTTAAAGCCTCTTAAGGACACTTTCCAAAAAAGAAAAATCAAAAGTTAATATGTATATAATCAAATAATAAACAAACAAATAATACAGTGTCCCAAAATTTTTTGACATCATTTCATAGTCTAACAACATAGACAATTCTCTCTCAAATTATCCAAATTTTAACCAGATGCGTAAAAACAAACTAACTTTAATGTTTTACATGAGGCCAGGTTTCATAAGAATGGCAAAGTCAACAAGCATAATGTTCGCATTTAGTGGGGAAGAAGTTGAGAACATGAGGGACTCGCCGATAGTGAACGTGTTGGAGCTGGTGAACATATTGAACTTTTGTAAAACTTTGTGAAATTGGTTATAAAATCTATATCGGTTTGAATATGTTCATGGAATTCTGATAAATAAATCTTTTATTTTTAAACATGAAGTCAATTTTTTGGGGGACACCCTGTATAATAATAAACATACACATACATACACAAACACCATAAAGTACTGCAGGGATAAAAATAAAATATTAAAGCCATAAAATTAATAATATCATGCTAAAGTCAAGTAAAGAGGAAAAACAAACATTTACTAGCAGGCAGTATGATATAGAATATACAGTAGCTGTGCACAGGCCAGACAAAACAGGTACAGTAGGTCTTCTGAGTTAGAGGAGCATTGATGAATATCAGAAGAAGCAAGTTCCAAGTTTAAAATCTGCCACTGTAAGCAACCCCGCTGAAGTTGATCACAATGACTGAGTGACTTTAGTGAAGTCTTCATAATTAAATACATAGGGGGAAAGATTATGAATGTCCTTCAGTGTTAAAACTATTATTGTAAACTGGAGGCAGTAAGACACCGGAAGCCAGTGAAGCTGAAGCAAGAGTAGGTGCGATGTGGTCTATGGTCTAATTTAGACCGCATGATAAGCCTAGCCACCACATTCTGCACAATTTGAAGCCAATACAAAAGTTTCTTTGTGATGCTGGACAAGATGGAATTACATTAGTGCGAGATGTCACAAAAGCGTGGACCAAAGACTCCAAAGCACCCCACACACACAAAAAAATGCATCATGTAACCACCTCGATCGGAGCAGTCCGAGCCGATTCGGATCGCAGGGAAGACATTTTCAATCAGAAGGAGAGGGTTGTGGTGTGAATCTACAGTATATTTTTTTGTGTTTGCACCAAGTAGGAGTAGCATTAGGTGACATGATGAGTTTCAGAAACGTAAAAGAAAAAGTAACAGAATCGTAAAAAATGGCAGGATATGTATATGCTTCTGGGATTACTGCTTAAAGATCATCAGACATGCAAATATTCTTCCCAGGACACAATGTGGGTCCATCTTCGTTTGTTAAATGAATTTAATTTCCTCAAACAAGGGTTACCAGATTACACTAACACAATCTCGCTTAGCCACTGAAACATCCAAAATAGCATCAGTGATATCAGTGATAGAACTCATAGTGTAGCTTATTTATACAGTATAAGTGATTAAATATAAGTATATTTGATTATATTTATCTTATATATTTCATACTTCAGTTATTTTAGATTTATTATATTTGTAAAGTGAACATCAGACAATTATCAATTTTCAATATCACTCTGATGCCATTTCAAATTCCAAATGAGACAGAAACTATCTGATATTCATTGTTGAAATGAAGCAAAATGTTTATTCTATGCTTCGCTAAAGTTCTGAGACTGAACTCAAGGAAGCGTTCATGCTCCTTAGTTTTTCCCGACTCGCCCCACGTGCTGCCATAGCAACCAGCGATGCTCATAGAGACGTCATTAACGTGATGTCCATTACTCTCGAAGTGTCTCGTCCTTGGAAATGAGACTTCGGTAATTCCAGAGCTGTGACAGCGCTCAGGCAAACAGTCCGCCGACGTACAGTTCATTGCATCTTTTACAGGATGCGCATCAAACAGCAAACAGCACTGCTGCACGACGGCTACAAAATTTAATGTGCCGCTTTTCTCCTGAGGAAAAGCAGCAGCCAGAGGAGGGCACATTGCACTGCGAAAGCTCTGTTGTCAAAATGCCTCTTTTGTCAAAAACACTCCCGCGTCACTGACATCTGGACACCGTGACATAACTACATGGTCTACTTATATGCGTGCAACCAAACTGCTATAACTGTAAGTTTTTCAACTTCTTCAGGATGGAGGAGGTTATGACGTTTTCATGCTTTTCTCGATTTTTTTTTTGGTTAAATAACTTTAAGAAATCTAAAAAAGAGACGCTGGTATAAAGTAAAGGGAATGATGTTATGAAGTATGGCTATAAAGTAAGAACAGGACAAGAACTTTAAACTTATATAGAAATGGATAAGAATTATATCATTTATATACTGTTGAATTAAATAGCATTTCTTTTCCCTTCTTTAAGAGAAATTAAACATCTTAAGACTTAAACCTCTGCTTAATTACACAATCCCATCACTAACAGCACAACATGAAGTGTGTTATGTACTGTATGTGGATTGATTTTTCCACTAGGTACTGTCTCTCATTCAAGTTTTGTTTTGTTTTGTTTTGTTTCCAGGACGTCATGAAATAAACCACGCCCCTTTCAAAGTCATCTCATGACATGGCTACTTTGGCGAAGGGCCATTACTACTCTCCAGCCGAGACACGATAAAAGATGAAAAAGAAAAGAAAAAAAAAACTATTTTAGAAGTTGCTAAACATTTCACTAGCGTCATGCTTTAAGCTAGACCAGCTCAGTAGAGGATCTTGTTTTTGTCATTCATAGCAAATGTTATTTGTTATTATAGTATCACCATCTAGCTTAGAACTAATCGCTATCAGATTGGATTTAGAAATCCATTAAAGCAGACTTTAATCTCGTGCTCGAGCTTGTCATCTACTTTTCATATGCTTTGGTCAAAACATGCTTTCATATGAGCGCTACAGTAATCATTTGGAGTCACTTCTACAGATAAACATGTCATGGCAAAAACAAAAACAGGATCTTCCCTTATGTGCACGGGGAAAAAAAAGAGAAAAAAGTACAAAGCAGAAAGCGTGATTAGAATACTGAAGCTCTGTACAAAATGTTCTGAATATGACATGATAGTTTTTCCTCTGTGCTTCAAAGCGGTTGTTTTCATTTGTGTTTAATTAAGGCCAAAAGCCTCTGTGGACAGTTGTGCAAGCAGCCACGATGCTTCGTGTAAGCAGCCAGACAAAGGTCACGCTATGAAAGAAAGCCTGAGAGAGATGGAGAGAGAGAGAGAGAGAGAGAGAGCATATGTAAAGAACAGAAACACAAAAGCGTTAATGTATTAAGCAGCGTGGCTTCACTTTCAAAGGGACTAATTAATAAAACAGGAGTGGCCCTCTCATGTCGCCTGTCAGCCTGGACAAAAGCGGGCCTGTTAAGCCGCGGTCACTCGTATTCCCCCCGCCAGCCGGCTCAAGCTGCCCAAATGATGGGAGGCCCGTTTTTTTTTTTTTTTGCCACAGGCAAAGCAATCGCTAATCAGCTGTTAATGGGCTTAATTGGACGTTAAAATATCTTAACGTACGAAACAGACGACTCTCAGGCATATGGCCACTGCACAGCCCAGCTGACGCTCGTCTGAATCAACACGCTTTATTGTTTCACATTAGTCCCTATGATTATCTGATCGCTGGGTTGTTTTGGAAATTTTGCTAAACAAATTAAGCTTTCTGGGGAATTATTCAGACAAGCAGGGGAAGTACAAAAATCCTGAAACAAGATGAGAAATGAATAAAAATATATACAGTACCAGTCAAAGATTTCAACACACCAGTTAAAACAAACAAAAAAAAAAATTGAGATTTTTTTCCCCTACATCTAGACCTAATAATACTGGATTTTTTTTTTCTTCAAAATTCTGAAATAACGCATACTTGACATTAAGAAACAACAGCAACAACCAGTGGTTATTTTAATATTTGTGGAAAACAACCTTATCCAGAGTGACTTACATTTTTTTTTTTTTTATATCTGATTATACATCTCAGCAGTTGAGGGTTAAGGGACTTGCTCAAGGGCCAAACACTTGTGCTAGGATTTGAACCGGCCACCTTCCGATCAGTCGTCTAGCACCTTAACCAATAAGCTAACCCTGCCCACAACGAAGACACCAAGGACAGCTGTTCTGGAACAGTTCTTGCAAGAACAGTATCGTCAAGTGCATTTGCAAAATTCGTCAAGAACCATGATGAAACTCTCATGAAACAAAAAACTCTCAAGACAAAAAAAACCCTCTCTGAAATAATGATATATAGATAGTAAACAATGAGGAAAAACCATGGGATTAGAAGGTGTCTCCAAACATTTCCCTGGTAGTGTGTGTATGTGTATGTGTGTGTGTGTGTGTGTGTGTGTGTATAGATGGAAAATAGATCCAAAACCAAAAACATTTTGCTATTAATCTCCCCAGCTGGATGTCTGTAATGTGTGACACAATTAAGCAAGGGATGACAAGAATTCGGGCAGAATATTACTACTTTGATTTTGCACAAGATGCTCGGATGATACAACTGAATGTAGAGGCGGCAGATACACGTTCATCAACTGAGCACCAAACTTTTAAAAAGACTCTAAAATTTTTTGTCAGTATTTAAAATGTTATTTTTATTTTCTACTAGGGGTGTGAAAAAAGTTTTGTTCAGATTCCATAATTTGTGTGAGAAAAACGTATAATATGGAAACAGCAGATCTGTATTGTTTTTATTTCTCCCATCACTATAACTCGTGTCTCCACCACTGAAGCAATCACAGTGCTGTGCCGTGGTCTGGTGTGGTGTGGTGCAAATTAATTTCCTGCATAAACCGCACACCACAAAGCCTGTTCCCCTTTACTTTTTTTTTTTTTGTTGCATGATACCAATTTGGCCCTGACCCGAACCTGACCCCGGGTCTGCATAAAGTGCCTGCGCTGGAGGGGTCAGTGTCGTGTTCCTCCACCCCCCAAATAAAACACGACCACAACAATCTAATAAAGAGCATTATGGAAATGCTCTTTATGCTGTATGCATGTGTGTGTGTGTGTGTGTGTGTGTGTGTGTGTGTGTGTGTGTGTGTGTGTGTGTGCGCGTGTGTATGGGGGTGGGTGGGTGATGGTTTGGGGATGAGAGTAGATTCATTCCTCCTGCTGGTTCACTAATGTGTTTGGATGTAACGCCGTATCAGAGCTCGGGTCAGACGTAGCGGTCTGGCTGATAGGCGTTTATCATGATAAGGACGATGGATGATACAATGCTGATTTTATACGGAAAATTAAAATATCGCACTTTTGAGCGACCATATTTAATGTTATTGTGAAACAAAGAGTAGAATTTTAAATGATGTTTTTCTTTTATGAAACTGAAAATGTTTTAGCAGCCTTTGTAGAAGGCAGCAGATAGTTCAGCCCTAATCCATTAGTGTTTTTAGCTATCTTAGTTTTATTTATTTGCTTTTTAATGATTTTTTTCTTCTTTTCTTTCTTAGTCCCTCCCCTTTATTTAGTCGCAGCCAATTCCTACAATCCCTACCTGTCATTAGGGCATTCCCCCGAGGACGAAGGTCGTCACGTGGTTCAAGCCAACCGCATCTTTTCGACCTGCATCTTTTTTCGAAGTAGTGTCGGGGGTGTGAGAGAATATCGCTATCCTAGCGCTTCTTCCGCATGCACGGATTCACAGAAGCCCATGATTGGCCAGAGCCGTGATTGATGAGAAAGCGCTAGAGCCGACCGCAGGAGGCTACAGTATCACGGATTCCAACTTGCCGTCTCCAGACGATAGGGCGAGCTTGTTACCCCAGCACCATATCGAGGGCCCCGTCTTGTTTTTTGACTACATGACAGAATCAAACAAATTACATATAGTGAACACTGCTTATCTATCAATAATGCTGCACAATAAAATTGCTTACATTAGTTTCTGAAACTCTTTACAAGACACAAAATCCATCTCTGCTGATTCAGACAATGACGGCAGCACAATTAAAGTTTGGGCCCATAAACCGGCCCACCAGTAGTTCTGTGGAGTCATTGTTTGCGAAGTGCTTTGCCCCGTATCGGGTGAAATATTTTGTAAAAAAAAAAAAAGCCAATATTTGACTCCTCTGTGTTAATCTAGCTCTTGACAAAGACTAATCCCTCAAATTTGATTCATGAGGATCATTTAGTCGGATGAAGAGTGACGAGAAGGAGGACGGAGGTTACTGGTGACGGCAGCCAGCCATGTTTTTTTTTTCTTCTTCTTTTTTTCCCCTTTCTTACGCTGTAGGTCAGAAGAGACTCCACATCGGCATAAATGATGTGTTCATCAATGATAATGCTGCTTTCATTTAGAGTGATGATTTATTCCGTGGCTGATACCCCGTGATTGAGAGCAGCCACTGTCAATACGACAGGCAGATGGTCCCGAGACCGCGCAGCTTTAATTGCGCTGATTATTGGAGATCTTTCATAGTTGTATTGACTTGCTGTCGCAGCGCTGTTACTTACTTGATTGTTTCATTGTTTAAATGTAGATGGACATGCTATCGAGCAATGTCAGGGTTAGACAGGAAGATGAGAAAGACCACAGGCCCAGCTGGGTATATGATATCAACGATCAGGATGAGTTACAGTACATCTCAGTGCTTTTTTTTTTTCCCGGGGTATTGGCGGGATTTATAGAAAGGAGCATGTGCAAATTCTCATCAGGATGTGTGGGGTGGGGGTGCTTAAAGTTTTAAAGTTCTTTTCCATCGATACGCTCTGTGATCAGTGGTTAAAATTTTTTTAATGTAATCTCATCCAAAAAATTTTCACATCATTTATTTCACATGGACGTCACAGATGGTGGTGAAAGTGCGGCTTTTTATTAAATGTTTACCTTGAAACATTAAAAACTGAAATATATAACGTAGCTTTAAATAAATAATTATTTAGTTTTTGTGATGTTACAGGGTAAAAATGACGTGTTTTATTAACTTATTCGGAATGAAGTTTGAGATTGTTTGTAACTTCTGCCGAAATAAAATAAAACTTGTTTGTACCTTTCTTTCTTTGTCTGTCTTTCTGAATTTCTTTCTTTAAAGTATTTTATCATCTTTCTTCCTTTTCTTTTCATTTCTTTTCATTTATTACAGCAATATTACGTTCACACACCTTGTTTTCACCCAAATGAAACCACTCATGTTTGTTATGTCATGGTTACTTTTCTAAGTTGGCTATTTTTGCTTTAACTTACAAGACTGCTAAAACACACACACATGAAGGAGAAACACAGATACCCTAAAGATCTCCAGGTGTTAACATTACTGTGTACAGATAATCCTGAGACTAAGATCATAGTACAGTGTCATTATCACTATATACCGTAAATTATAAATTCATAGCGCATTATGCGAGATGAGACGGATTAAGGAGTTAATATACAGTAAGTGTTTTAAAACTAGACCTAACCTGATGAGTGGATTGATTTGTATAAATTAGAGCGTTTAATGAAACGCAGCATACATGTTTTTTTTTTTTTTCCTCTCCATGTAGCCTCACTCACATAACAGAAAGCTTTTTCATTTGGCTCCTGGTACTTTTTTTATTTTTTATTTTTCCAGACCGAAAGAGGGAACGGAGGGAGGGAGGGAGGGATGTAACGGAGGGGGGGATGTAATTTCTGGAGCGGTATGGCTGCTGTTGCCATGTTGATGTTGATGTATTGCGGATTCATGCAGTGTGAATCTCTGCTGAGTCCCGCCTGGACCTCATTTGCTTTGGGGGCCGAGGAAATGCAATTTCGACTCCAGTCTCCCCACGAACACTGAAAACCAACCGTGTGTGCTGCCGAAATTTCCCACTCCAGGAGGGAGGAATCTTTCCCCGCCCTTGGCCGAACGCACAATTTCATAGTAATGTATTGTCCATATGTATAGACGCTCCATCCAAATAAAATGTAATTTGGAACCGATCGGGTCTTTCGGTTCTAAATTCACTGTAATACCGTTCTCGGCACTCGCGCCCGCCGTACGTTTCAGGCTCTGTTTCTGTCACGCCGTCGCAGGTTTGATCACCTTTTCCGCTGATAAGGTGGAAGTGTTTACTCCTTTTAGCTCGTCTTCTCATTTATAGCCCGAAATACAGTGTGTGCCCGGGGGTTGACCTTTTACAGCAGAATAGCAAAAAGTCAAGGTCATTTCAGTCTACGCATTTAACATTATTCACTCCGGCCAGCAAATAAAGGATCCTCTTTGACCATTCTTATTTGATTTGCGAGAAAGGTCAGGCTTGGCATTATTTTACTTCTTAGACTGTTAGGAATGAATCTCATTTTATGACACGTAAAAGTTGAAACATTTATACGCTGTAACTAAAGTTCCAACTAAAGTAATATTAAGGGACTTTTAAAAAAATCTTTGTATTAAATCCTGTCTTGGATTGTTCATCAGTTGTGTCTATAAAAAGTTTCAGACATTCTGTGTTTACTAAATCGACGAAATACAGCCTACATTTGTTTGGTGTGTTTTAAAATTCTTCTCAACATTAAATACATGCTTTGTCCAGTCTTCAAAATTTTATTTAAAAAATGGTTTGCACGCAGTCATCAGTTCAATAACATGATCATAATCATAATTGTAGTCAATAGCCTTTATTTTAGATTAACATGATCATTAATGATTTTCACAAACCATAGCTGTAAAGTTAAATAAATCATGCGTAATGTGCAAGGAGAATGCAGATGAGATCATTGATAGTAAAAAAGTAATATTTAACCATTTTGAATCAATTAGCCATGTACTTAAAACAGAAAATTGTTTTTATGAGGTGCAGTCTCAAAAAAAAAAAGAAAAAAAAAGAAAATATGAAACACACGCACATACTGTATTAACTAATAAGAGGAAGAACAAGAAGTAAAGACCAAAAGCCAGAACAGGATAAAAAAAATACGGGATGCCATACGGGTCACCAACTATGGCGGATGTGATATATGGAATTTGTTTGGAAGTTAAGAGCTGAAACGCATCTTCAGAGCTCAAGTATGAATCCAGATGATGCCAGAATCATCCAGGGAGTCCAGGAGAGCAAAACATCGCCGCGCTTTCTGGAAGGGAGGGGCATTCTCTTGCTCCACCGTCTGTGTCACGTATGCAGAACAGTGTGCATAATAACGCTTCCCTCGGAGTGTGTGACGCTTCCCTGTGATGCAGCATTATCAGCAGTATGAAAAAGATATGATTTGCATGTGTCTCGGTATGAACACACTCTGCCGTTCAACCTTTTGGTTTTGTAGATGTTGCACGAGCTGGGAAAAGGAAAGGAAAATGGCGGGGTAAAAGTTAGCAAAGATTTTTTCCTACAAAATCTTTTTACTAACAAGGCTGTTCTCTATCAAGTCATCAGCATTATTAGCACGACAATTCATCTAATGAATTCTCGTATTCAAATGGTGCTACATTGAAATTGATATCACTTGTTTGGACGATTTTACAGCCAGATGTTTAACCTCTACTTCTGTTGCTTCGCAAGTTTTCCCATCTTGCTGACATTCTCTGTAGGCGAGACGTTGTGGTGGTGAGAAGGTGACTGGTTGTACAGTATCCACTGAGGCTCTCGATCAGTTCTACTTAGTTAAACCGATCTGGTTCGGTTCTGACGAAAGCTCCTCGGATGAACGGTGAAGCATTTCCCCTGCAAGTCGAGCCACTTTACAATTTCAAATGACTGAGAACACTTCACGGGCCCAATGCTTATATAAGTATTATTGGCTGGTGTGTGTCATGGCTGGTTGTGAGTGCTGCTGAGAGGTGACAGGAGTGTGTTTTGTGATGCCTCTGTGTGCTATCTAACTCACCATATTGCTAAATGAGCCGGCCTGTGGAGCAGAACGTGGCCCAGAGAGGATTAGCCGGGGCCTCTCTGAGCCTCACGCCTGCAAATCAACCCTATTGTCTTGCCTCCATTTGAATAACAATGCAGGATGTAAGCTGACATTTTTTTTCTCTCTTTTTTTCGATTGTACACCATCAGGAACCCGCTGGAAATACACTCGTACGGAGCATATAAATAAAGCCAGGTTGAAGCCAGAAGGCCGGAGATAAGAACCCGCCGAGGCAGGACGGAGTATCCTGTGAATTAAAGCCGTCCTCATCGCCGACTCTGACTCCGACTCTGCGGAAAGGGCTAACGTTAAACCAAGATGCATGATGAGCAAGCGGGTATCGTTTGTTAATTGATTTGTCGAGAGCGATGCCAGCCGAGCTTTCAGTACAGCCCGAGCCGCGGCCCTTAAATGCATATTGATGTATTGATCACGGGTCGCTGTCCCGAGAGGCGTCCTCACGCCTTTCCCGTCACTCCCGATCAATCGCCGGAGAATTATGCTTTTACATAACAGCTGTTTTTTTTTCTTTTTCTCTCACCTCAAGGATGATGTCACACAGCTGTTTGGGAGCTCTGTTATAATTAGTATCGACCGAAACACCTGTAAATAACGTGACCCCAGTGACGAGCAGGCATGTCTAAAACGCGTACGCCTCAAATCCGGCCGAGCGAGGACGGACTCGGGTCAGTGTCACAGCGAGACAGGGTCGCGTCGGATTTATGCAAAAATCCGCCACGTCCAAGATGAGTGTGACAATCTGGAATGATGTCTAGTATCACATCTTCTGTGACACTGTAAGTGCAGAAGTGCTTTTCTGAGAAACCTTAAAGAGTCCAGTCTTACTTATTCACAGCTTTTCCCTTCGACTGTTACTAAATGCTAGCACTGGAGACTCCTTCTATAACTGAAATACAGTATCTCCATCTATTGGTATTGGTATCGTCGCCATCTTTTCAGATCTTATTTCAGAAACTATTATTTTTTTTAATGCACACGATATTTTTTTAAATGCAGATTTATATAAAGTCATCGTACGACCTGACCACGAGTATAATCTAAAGAGGCAAAAGCCCTCGGGATAAGCAGGTCAACAAATTCCTCCATCTAAAAGTCGACCACGCGCAAAATGTCGCCAGCTTTCTTTCCGTCTGGAAGATTCGTATCATTTTCGCTTCGCAACCGAGGTCTTCAACCTTTAAGCGTAGCGAGGCCATTTCTAACACCTCACTCGTGGAAAAAAAAAAAAAAAGAAAGACTGAAAAGTGCTGGCGATAATGACTCCAGGCAGCTTTTTACAAGATCCCGAAAATTAAATGCAATCAGGGCAGATATCGGTAAGACTTAATGAGATCAGGAAGTATCACTTACATCACTCCGGCAATCAAAGAGAGGGGAAACGTAGAGACGCTCGGCACGTCAATTGAACCGCTTCAGGGACGCCCGAGCAGAGAGATTCATTAACGACTCGTTCATTTACATTTTATCACTCCTCCAGCAGACGACAGAGCGAGATGCCAATTAGTTAATGTGTTTGCTTAAACTGCTCACACTTCATAATTAACAAGCAACAGATCATGAGAACAATTCATCAGTTAATAGTTAATCAGAGCAATAATCTCTGTACCGCTGTCAAATAGATTCGACTGCCATGCCACACAATACGCCTCTCTTTTTTTTTCTAATTACCCCAGACGGGCCTGGTGAAGAATAGAAAGCATATTTTATGAAAGGAGAATAAAGCAGTTCGACATTCGGTTTTTGTTCGTAATTAATCCAAGATCAAAGCATTAATTACAGCTGTTACTTGAATGCCTTCCTCTGAGTTTCTCATTATGCTGGGAACAATATTTTTGGCAAAATGAAAGCATTTTTCCTCTCTGTCTCTTTTTCTCTCTCTCTCTCTCGAAATGTGTGTGTGTGTGTGTGTGTGTGTGTGGGAGAGCAACAGAGGGTCTTTCCATTAGTGCCTTTCAGGCTCCCTGAAGTGTTGATACTCCGTGTTCGATGTGGGATATGGCTCGGTGCCGTCGGACATGATCAGGCATTTTCCTCCCACAGCTATCTTTGTTTCTCTCAACCCCCAGATTGAACACAATAAGAAATCGGCGCCGGTTTTTACACTCGGTATCTGTCAAACGCAGACGCAGCGACCTCGGAAATATACAGGGGAGACGCTTTTTATGGCACTTTTGGAAGGTTTTTTTTTTTTTTTTTTTTCTTTACCAGGCGCAGTAATTGAAAACATGTCCAAATCCAAGGGCCTTTAAATGTCAAGGTCAAGCTTACGAACTCTTGTATGCGTTGATGGTACAAGTGTATTACTAGAGGTAGAGACACCGTACACCGGAGCGCAGTGTCAAAAAAAAAATTGGTAAAATGCTCGCGCTTTGTTTTTGTAGGTGACAAGATTTTTCTTTTTCTTTATGCTGATTAGAAATAAAGGAAATTTTATTTGTAAATTGATTAAAAGTTTAGAAAGGACACACCGTCTCTGTCTCCGAGCTTCCTCCGTACAAACAGCTTTTTATGGCTGGTACACTCGTGTAATTTCTTCCTACAAAGCCCTCACGTTTGCATTTATAAAAAAAAGTGTACAGTTATACAGATGAAGGTGCCTCGCGGCTCCTCGGCGCATTCGACGGAGTCGACCTTGAAGGAACACGCCGGCGAATTCACTTAATAAACCGGCACGAAACTTTGGTACAGAGAGGTCCATGGCGTTGTTTAGGGGGTGGGGGGTTTAGGTGGGGGACGAGACGGGACACGGAGGCCACGTGGGACGAACATCGGCGTATGCCTTCACAGGAGGCACCGCATGCAGAATTGACAAGAGGATGTAGAGGGGGGGAAAATAAAAAAGGAGGCAGGCCAGGATGAATAAAACAAATCTAGGAGTCTGACTGGAGGTGCTTTTAAAAAATTCTGTGTCTTCATTTACGCTGGAGAATAATATAATATCCCTGCAGGAGGCCAGGCCAGAGATGGGCCGCAGTCACACACGGGCAATAAAAAATGAATTAAAAGATGAGGGAGACAGAAAAAAGAAAAGTAAAGAAGAGAGGGTTGAAAATAAATAAGGGCCGCGATGCCAAACGTCAGGCTTCGCTTTTTCATCGCACAAGGTGGCAAGCCCGGTGTAAAAAATGGATCACACCATGCCTTAGAGAGTTAACTTTTTTTATTTAAGTTCTTGTTTGTTTTTGTTTTTTTACTGTATTCATGGCAAAGAAAAAACTTTGTAATAGAAGTTGAAAGATAAATCCACACCCTGTTTTTTTGTGTTTTTTTTTTTACACAAATGTGTGAAAACCAGGAGCCTGATATTGAGGTGGACTGGTATGGACACGCAGACCCACCACCATGATGAAAGCCAGCGAGCTTTGCTCTTAAACCTATTATCAGCTGGCACAGTTACCCCCCCCCCCCCCTTTCCCAGGGTGCACCGAGCCACACCTTCGCTCTTGCCAGCTCCTGTCTGGATCCGTAATAAAGTGCGAAATGATGCTTTCGTTCAAACGATTCGTTTCCACCTCGGCTTAAGTGGCCACAGGGCTAACTGGAAACACATTGTGTGTCACATACATGGATTTGCATGCGCAGTGACAAAGAGCAGACACACTCGAGCTGTGTGTGTGTGTGTGAATGATTGGCTGAAGAGTATACACATATCTATACGGCTACACATCTGATAGTGTTGTTTAAAGTGTGAATGCTGCTGTACTGTACTTCTACACACAATAAAAACTGACTGTAGAATCGGTAAATGCAGCCCCTGTAGTGTTTCCTAAACATTTAATAAAACATAAAACTTTTTTTTTTTTTTGTAATCTGTTTTCTCTTTAAAAAAAAAAAATCCCAGATTTTTGTCATTTGCTCATTCCTGGCTACAAGATGCTGTATCTTTCCTAGCACATTTCTCAGACACACACACACACACACACACACACACACACACACACACACACACACACACACACACACACACACACACACACACATGAAGTCACTAATATCAGACCTCTTCCATGTACACAAGTTTAAATGACCCCACAATGGGTTAATGCCACTCTGATTGACACTCGGACAGCACGGGAAGTTTTTCTCTGTCTGAGTCCTGGTCACAACCGTCGGCTGTCGGACACCATCATCAGGTTTCAAACCCCGACACAAAGGTGGTGAGAGCTTTTTCTGATGCTTCATTCAGGAGCCGTTCTCTCTTTCCAGAATTATTCATCAATATAAAGCATGAGATACATTATGAGATACAGCGTGAGATACAGCGTGAGATACAGCGTGAGATATAGTATGAGATACAGTGTGAGATACAGTATGAGATACAGTGTGAGATACAGCGTGAGATATAGTATGAGATACAGTGTGAGATACAGTATGAGATACTGTGTGAGATACAGTATGAGATACAGCGTGAGATACAGTATGAGATACAGTGTGAGATACAGCGTGAGATATAGTATGAGATACAGTATGAGATACAGTGTGAGATACAGTATGAGATACAGCGTGAGATATAGTATGAGATACAGTGTGAGATACAGTGTGAGATACAGCGTGAGATATAGTATGAGATACAGTATGAGATACAGTATGAGATACAGTGTGAGATACAGTATGAGATACAGCGTGAGATACAGTATGAGATACAGTATGAGATACAGTATGAGATACAGTGTGAGATACAGCATGAGATACAGCGTGAGATACAGCATGAGATACAGTATGAGATACAGTATGAGATACAGTATGAGATACAGTGTGAGATACAGCATGAGATACAGCGTGAGATACAGTATGAGATACAGTATGAGATACAGTGTGAGATACAGTATGAGATACAGCGTGAGATACAGTATGAGATACAGCGTGAGATACAGTATGAGATACAGTGTGAGATACAGTATGAGCTACAGCGTGAGATACAGTATGAGATACAACATGAGTATGAAATGATGTACGGTTGCACATCAGTCACATAAGTATAAATTTTGCCGAGGCTACGTGTGGCATTTCAGAGGACTGAAGACCTATGAGGTCATTAACCCTATCCGCAAGGTGGGGAGCAATTTTAGGCAAAACCCACAGGCCCATGTCTCGCTCAGACCCGCCGTCAGATACTCCAAGACTGATGTACAGTGCGGTTTTGTCCAACACACACGAAAAAAAAAGGTTGTTGCAAATGTGCCGGCTCTGACACCATTTTTTGGCCATGACTTATTTGACCTAATGATCTAGAACATTGAAATAGCTCCACCCTAAAGGCAATTTTTTGAGGCACAGTGGGCTGATTGAAATGATCCGTGATGAACAGAGACCGGCTCCTCCACCCCCACCTTCGCTCCCAAACAGAGGCTGGTGCCATGCACTTCCCCACCTCCCACTGGCGAAGGCCGCCTTCTTCTCTCTCTCTCTCTCTCTCTCTCTCACTCTCTCCCTCTCTGTCTCTCACTCTCTCATTCGCTCCTCTTCTCTCTCTCTCTCTCTCTCTCTCTCTCTCTCTCTCTCTCTGAACGTTCTGGCCGAGTCCCAAAGCTTTGAATGATAGTCAGAGCAAGGGCGTTGAAGGATTAATCTCTGCCAGGCCCTATAGAAATGACCATATGTGTTCCAGGAGGCCCGGTGTCACCGGCCTCACAAAGCTGGCGCTCATCAGCGGAGCAGATTGTAGACTAGAGCCAAGAGGGCAAAGGTGAACATGGCAGCCAGTCACCCTTCTTCTCCAGTATAATGGCAAACCTTAGACATAATTTGTTGACGTCCAGTCGTGTGTCATTGACGTTACAATGTACATGAATGGAAAAGTGAAGTAACATTCTACAAATACTACAAAACTATTAATAGTATTTAACTTACCTATTTATTTATTGCAGTTACACAGTTACTTGTATAAAGACTAAGTAGTTTGTGTAGCTGTAACTTTGTGCCAGATTACTTAGATTTCAAATTTTTTAATTTTTATAAAATGTACAGTAAATAGTAACTAGTGCAAATGAGAAAAAATTTACGGTCCCTGAAAGTATACTGTAGGAACGTCAATAAGGACACGCCTAAATATGAATGCGTACAATCTATGAAGTATTAAATTGCATTTAATTCTGAATAATACAGTAACTTCAACTTATTATTAATACTACAGTTTTAATATGCAATTGAATATTATCCGAAATGTAAAGTGTGTACCAGATGTTAACACAAGTCGTTTAAACGTTAATTAATGCGCTGTCAATATTTTATAACATTTTCTGAGAAACATTAACCT
Source organism: Clarias macrocephalus (assembly GCA_011419295.1). NCBI lineage: Eukaryota > Metazoa > Chordata > Actinopteri > Siluriformes > Clariidae > Clarias > Clarias macrocephalus. Next base: position 55,303 of record JAAGKR010002792.1, read on the forward strand.
TCTCAGCCTTATGCCAAAAAACAAACAACAACAACAACAACAACAAAAACATACCATTTTTGTGTGTATTAGATTTAATTTTTTATTCTAGCAAATTGAACTTGTACAAACCTGAGCATGTCTGCTTATATTCATTCATGTTGTAAATAGCTGTGTAGATTAGTGCACTTTGTGAGTTTCGTCTTAGAAACGCCTATAAACGAGTCCGGCTTGGTGTGTTCTGTGTTCCAGGACCGTAGTGGCATGTCAGTGTCTATTAAAGGCCCATCTTTCAGATGTGTTTGCACTTCACTGAAAGCACATTGTTTACCCCCTTCTCTAGCAGACAGCCTCCAGGTAGACCGAGCCACACAAAGGTTACAGCACGTCTTTTATTTATTTATTTGTTTATTTATTTATTTGCAAATAAATGTATATATTATACCCTGGTGTGTACATTTAGAATTGTGTCTCTGCCATACATTTAAATAATTATCACCCAGGAGTGTTTCTATTTTAAAAGATTTATATATACATCTATATCTATCTATCTATCTATCTATCTATCTATCTATCTATCTATCTATCTTTATATATATATATATATATATATATATATATATATATATATTTTTTTTTTTTTTTTTTGCAGTACACTTTAAAGTGAAGTCATTTGCCTGCTCTTAGATGTCGTCTGCCATGCTGTCATTTATTTCCGGTCTCAAACAGCTCATATAACCCGAGCGTACAGTCCATTCTGCGGGTGTGTGTGTGAGTATGTGTGTGTGTGTGTGTGTGACCGTACTCAGAGCAGGTCATAAATTTGCTCCTGAATATGAGTTCAAACCCTGGCAGCTCGCTGCATACAACTATTTTCATTACGGCACTGCAGCGTGTAATGAAAGAGGGGGAAAAGCCACAATATGCTAAAAAATATAACTAAGCAACATTTTGCAGAGAATATGTTTAATTCATAAATCAAGTCTGGCATCTTGGTTATTCCTTCTAAAGAGAATCAAAGGCCGAGTCTTTAGCTAAAGTCCTCATTATGGTTTGTTGATTGGGCAGAAACGGATGGATACAAGAACAGTTACGGGAAAGAGCCCTAATCAGTCAGAAGTCTAGCTGGCACTCGCGCCGCTTCCAAAATAATTACGAGCCGAGTCAGAGACCGAGGGCCTCCTTGCCTCACTAACCAGTCATTTGCACCTCTTGACAAAGTAAATATCGGAACGACGAGGTATCCAGGATGCGCCATAAATTATAAATTATGAATCGAGTACATTTTCATAAAAAAACAAAAAAACAAAACAAAAGCATCTCACAGCGTCGACGAGTGTTCCAGCTGTGTACGGATTTCATTCTTCGTTCAGCATAACCGTTTCTCCCATTTTATTCAGAAAATATATATATCTTTAATATATTCTCCTTACACATGTCCTACAAGTCTCCTTTTTCAGCTCTGTGCATCAGTAATGCCGATCCTCCTTTAATCTGCCGTCTTTTATTCGTAACGAACCACGAAAGGAGACAAAGAAAAGAAAGAGGACAGTGTTCTCAGTGGCGTGGTCCTCCGACCCCGGATCTCTGACAGTGATAAAAGAAGATAGATTGCACGTAGGCCGTAACAGAGGTGACCTAAACAGCATTTAACATTTGCCTCCCATGGCGTCAGTGATGAAATATGAAAGGACACCTTTTTTCTCTTTTTTTTCTTCCTCTTTTTATTTTGAAAAATTAAATCACACATCCACGTTGCATCCCGAATGCCAACTAGAAAGGACACTCGTCAGCACTCATGCCTTAGTCGAAGTTTACACCGGTGATACTTTTGATCGCTAACATGTTACGAAGGCGTCTGACGGTATCAGAGTCGACAATGTGGATCCGCTTGTCCGTACTCGTCGAGTGTCCTTGCAGTGAGAGGGGTGTGTGTGCAGAGGAGGAACACATACGCAGTTGTTTCCCGAAGAGAAAGTGCACAGTCTTTGAAAAACCAGCGCTCTTAAAGAATGCACATACTGTAAGGAAGCGCCGCCATTAAGCGAGAGCCGTGAAGTGGATCTCAAGGTAAGGATGCGCTAGCATCGGGTTCGCGGCGGTTCTGACCTCACACTCCTCTGCATTCATGCAAATAAGGGTAATGATCATAATTCTTATGTTGTTATTATACACCTACAAAAAAAAACATCAAGTAGTGCCGCTGATATCTGTATAAGAGCACACTTACAGAGAGAGATCTTCAGAAGGTTCTTTCTCAGCCTCCTTGTTAGGAAAGCTTTTAGATAGAAGTTGTAGCATTTAAATAGCAATGAATTAATTTCTTCACAGTATTTATTCAGCTCTGTCTGGGAATATGTAAAGACTAAGGGGGCCATCACACTCCGACAAAAACCAAGAAGTTCCAACCGCGTCCTAAAAATATAAAAGAACGCAGAAGGGGCGGGGTCAATATGGCAAAACACGTGCGTTTAACAAATTTATACTATAACGTCTATCAATGTGTCACTGATTTCCTACCACGCTCATGATCATGTGATCACCAGCTCCAATGAGATCCAACAGAGTTATTATTACAGTATATCAAATCCGATCACACTACTGTCATTTACCAGGGACTGTAAAAATCTGGCAGGTTGGTACAGGCAGGTTGGTACGACCTCCTGTATGCGCGTCATAACCATGGTACGCACCAGAAGAGCGTAATATGAACTTAATGAATGACAATTCAATCAGAACACCATACACTCTTTCCCTTCTGTGCGACGTCAGTGAAGTCCCTAAGAGGTGGTAGTTCACCGGTAACTGGTCAATGTTGTCGTTAATACGTCCTTCATACGTCCACGTTCTCACCAGGTTTTTTTTTAAAACACGTCGAGGGAGACAATACTACATCCTTACCGATGTCTATGTGTTCCTGAACAAACTCTATAACTTTTTTTTTTTTTTTTTTTCAGGACGTAGTGGGAACATGGCGCAGTGTGACCACACCCCCTAATGGTGCTTTTTGCGCAAGCTAATTTGGTGACCTGTTCTCTTAAACAAATTTGTTTTTCGTTATGGTCAGGCACCTGCGATAAGACAATTTTGAGATGTTACGAAGAAATTTTCGTGCTGAGGACAGTTTTTGAGATTCTTCAGAGACTTTTTGAAAAAATGTAAAATGCTAGAAACCGGATTTTTCAGTTTATCGAATGACAAACAAGACATTTCCTGAGCATGGTAAGTGAAACGCAGCCGTTATTTCAGCAACAGCCACAAAGCATCATGTGATTTGAGATTTATTTATTTATTTTTTTTTACTTTATGACTAACTTGAGTGATTTCTCTGGCCGACTGTATGGCAAGCACGGTACAGAGTTTTCTCATTCTCAACATGAAACTTTAGTTCATGCTTTTAGGTTGCAGTCTGTACTGTTTACATCCGAATAGCTGATGTGATGTTACACAGAGATCATCAAAGAATGAAGAACATTTTTAAAAAGCTGATTTGATTTGATCTTATCTGATTGGACATTACCGAACCACCATTCAAATATATTCCTGTCTGTCTTTGGACAAGGGTTCTGCACCAAGAGCAAGCAAACAAATAAACAAATCAATCAATTAACTAATACAATACAATTAAATACAATACATTTTCTATTTATCCTGTCCTTTATTTTTAATGAGGAAAAAATTATGAATTAAACACCTTGAACAAATGAATCAGTCAATAGATCAAAACTTTTAAGTTAATTATTAATTAATTGATTTAACTGATTTATCACATTTATTTCAGCTCACCAGTTTATTATTTACTTTGGAGTCTGTTTAACTTGTAATGAATTACCTTAAATAAATATATATTGTGTTTACATGCTTTACTCAAGCAACTGTAAGAAATATTCACAATGAAACAAATAAAAATGTATGTTAAAGATTATTTTTGTGTATGACTAGGCCGGGATTTGATGTTTTGTTGAGGATGTGGATGTTTTATTTCTATTGTATTCACATCCGTAAACTGTTAATTTTAGCTTCTTTGTCTGTTTGAGTAGACAATGCACTTTGTCTCTGTGTGTGTGTGTGAGTGTTTGTGCGCGGTGGCTTTGTGGACACCCCTGTGATTACTTTGCTGTAGCGAAAATCCTCGTGGGGAACCGTACCACTTCCTGAATCGGATAATGCTCCCGAGCTTACATTGGGCCGCTTCCATGTTTGACTAGACGTGCCTTACATCAACTGTTATGGCTGGAGGATGAACTTCTCCAGCACATCTGCGCTCGGCCGTTCATCACGCCCGTTTTTTTTTTTTTTTTCTTTTTCTTCCTTTCGAGTATGCAGATCCACGGCGGTGACTTCGGGAGATCCGTTCGCGATCAGTCATTCCAGTTTCCCCTGCTGCAGCCTCTCTCCGGGCCTCGGGATGATAATCTCATCCACCACATTTTACTAGAATATTCTGTTACATATCAATTTCAGCCATTTAGTCATCATTCCAGTGGCTCCAAGAAAATAGAATTATTTGTGCTTTCAGCTATTATTGATTGGCTCCGAGTTGAAAAAGTACCGGCCATTATATAGTACTTATGCCATCTTGTGTTAAAATGCATTTTAGGTATATATAATGCATAAATATCCCTTAATGGCTATAAACAAATGGCTCGCTCGTGGTCAGTTCCTATATTATCTTACGCCACTCTGAAAAGACATTTTGATTTTGCTTTCCTCCTGTTTGAGCTCCCGACCTCGCTAACGCACAAATGTAATGTTTGCTGAATGACTCATGCGCCATTGATATTCACCTCCTTGTGTCCAAAAACTGCTGCTGGAAATATCCAAACAAAGTAATGATTGGAGAGAAAAAAAAAAAAAAAAGAAACACTATGAAATTTATAGATGTACCCATCTTTTTTCCTCATAAGCAAGAAGTACATTACTCTGTGATTCACAAACAAGCTTGGCTGTGACTTTGAAAAAAAATAAAAAATCAATACCGCCTGATCATAGCTTGTGCTTTAAGTTCTCTTCAACATTTGCCCAACCTTTAGCCCTGGGCCACCGCTGCATCTTGGATCAAGTTCCTTTTGCTCCTCTACATAAAGCCTGAAAACATAACCTCTCCTAAATATAAATCAGGCCCGAACCGATGATCAGACCCTCGACCAGTCACTTATGATCAGAAGAAATATGCTGCAGCGTCTCAGGTGGAGGCTCGGATGAATGGAGGAGTCGCTCGGGGGAGCGCACCGAGCTTCGGACCACAGCGAGGGGGAATGAAGTGCCTCAGGCTCCTGCTCGTCAACTGAGGGACCTCTTCGGACAGAGAGCCAAACACACACCAAGTCTGGTCCCCTGTCTTATAAATAATGCTAGTTGTTAATAATGAATTAATAATTACGCCACTGCTTTTATCTTAGTTGACCAGGCCAGGGCGAGTTGATGGGTTTTAGTACGGCTTGGCTGCTCCAGTTACACAAAACTCGGCCGCTCTGGCCTTTAAGCGCGGGTACATGGGTGGATCTCGGGTTCAGGACACGTTAACAGTTCACAGAAATGTCACCACCGAGTCCGAAGCCATTCCTCATGGATCCTCAAAGAAGATTTTCACCACATTCTTTAAAAAGCTCATTTCCTAAAGAAAGAGAGAGAGAGACAGAGAGAGAGAGAGAGAGAGAGAGAGAGCGATCACCAAGCTTGAGTTATTGTGGATTCATAATTTGTTTCCTTTGGTTGTCCGTGCCCACAACTTCATTGCAGTTGCACAGTCAGACCCGGTCTCCGAGTCCAACGTGAAGGAAAAAGCACTTCAAACATGGGTGGGAATATAATGCTATACTTTTTTTCTTCACACATGGCGGTAAGAATAGTAATTAGTGATGCCACTTCTGCACTCGCACCAAGTTCGGGTGAACTTAAATCCTTGTGGAGAGTCGGATTTGCAAGTAACATGACTAAGGTTCAACAGAAAGAGCGAGACGTACTGTGTGTGTGTCATCTGGGTTTACTTACCTTAAACGAGTTTTTACAAACTAGAATGTAGGAAAAACCAGAAGCTTACAACTATAGAACTGCATAAGATGTTATCAGTCTTTTTAAACATAGGTAAAAAAAAAGGTAGACAAATAATAATTATTAGCTAGCTCAGTTTAAACAAAGTTTTAACTAGCATAATTGAGTTGACAATTTTGTTCAAGCTAGTTGGCAAATTAAAGTCCTTGAACTTTCAGGCCTTTATTCTAACATGAGAAATAAAACTTTGATGTAGCATCGTTAAAAAAAGAAAAAAAAAGAACTTCTGCATCTTCTGATGTTCTGCATTTCGTTTCTTGTTGTTCAAAAGGTTATTTTCACATCTGTCATTCATTCACACAGGCGAATTTTCACACATTATGTGTATTTAATATGTGTATTATAGCAACAAGCTGGATTCAGAAGTTGCACAATTCTGAAGTTGCCAGTCTACCAGGAAACTGTATGAACCATGCTTTTCGGAAAGTTGGAATTTTTGCAACTTTACGAGATGATATTTAGTTTGTAACTTTAGCGTGTGTAACTCAGGCTGGGGAAAAAAAAGTGTAGAACCGTATGCGTGCTTTGCATTTTGCTCAGTACAGACGCAGCAGAAAATACGGCAGAAACTTCCTGACACTTCTCCCTCCGACCCGCGTCACTCACGACTTCACGACAGATCCGTTGCCCAATAAAACATACAGTTGTTGTTTTTCCCAGAATTTTAACGAGATTCCTGTTTTGTAGAGTCATCGCAGTTTAATTACTTTCTGTAAAAACTTTCAGTCCTTGTTTGTGGAGTGAAACACAATATGTGTGGGATAGGAGAATGTGCGCTTGTGTGTGTGTGTGTGTGTGTGTGTGTGTGCTGGCAGAAGAGAGGCGAAGCGTTCTGCTTGTATAAAGGTTAGTGCCGTGTTTAGTTGTTGACTGGGAGAGCTGGAATGCCATGGTCTTAATGAACCCTCCAGAGGGATCGGCTCAGACCGAGCAGGTTGAGTCCGTTCTGCCAGGAACGCTGAAATTAGTTATTTCACCGAATAACCTCTGATGAAAGCCTGCCTTCAACTGACTGCCTTGTCACCAGCTTCTCAAGGAAACAAACCAATTAGATGGAGCCGCTCCGAGGGCCTGCGTTCTTCTGCGGTGCGAGAGAGAGAGAGAGAGAGAGAGACAGACAGGAAGCTGAAAAGATGAGCTCATTGTTAGAAAATATTTGGGGTCAGTTTTCATTACCTCAGAATCCTTGCTTTTTTTAACGAAGACGGCTTTATTAATGTGTTTTAAAATACGGATACGAATTATTAGCACCCACGTCGGGGGTCATTTCACTGACGAAAAAGGCTGTTCTAACCCCGGCACCTGAATATATATATATAGTCTTTGCTGTATTGTCTCTGCAAATACACTAATCTCCTCGATGGTCATGCGTCTGATTCGGACCCTCGTCTTTGCTCCCGAACGGCCGGCTTTATGTATAATTCCATAACTCACAGGTGCTCGAGACGCTCAATTAGATTGCATAAATTAGTTGCTCAATCGGCGTACGGCATCGCAATCAAGCATATTTATTCCCTTCCGCTCACCCCAGGGACGAGGCAGAATGAAGTGCCAGGGGTCTCGGGTTGAAGTGTAAAAGCCCTGGAGTCAATCTGCGAAAGGTCCTTGAAGCCTCAGCCTCCGAGCCCCTGATATTAATGACCCAAGGGCTGTTTACATATTAATGAATGTGTGTAGTTTTTAATATGTTAGGCAGTAAATCAACCTCACTTTAGACATCCATCGTGTCATGTGACGGATCTGCATCCCCGCCCCCCTCCCCTCACCGTCCAATGACAAAACAAGCACTTTAAAGGAAGAATGATCTCCATCCCGAGTCCTTCATTAAGGCCCAGGGTTACAGTATGCTTTAGCCTTGTCTTTTTTTATTTTATGGACAAACAATAATCACTCGTCCATCGTGAGCCTGGGGAAATATAGTCACCACCAACCGCCACCACCACCACCCGCATGGCTTCCTCAGGACCAGCGCCGCTGCCACAATCACCCAGATTCGGCGTTGACGGCTAATATAATTAGAAAAATTCCCCTCGGCCTTAATGTGACTCCCTCTCAGCAGGGTGCACTTTAATTAAAACAAAGACGGGAAAACACACCCGGTCTCCGACAGGGGAAATAAAAAGAGGGTTGTGTGTGTGGATTTTAACCTGCCTGTGATGAAGGATAGTGTAATGCCGTTTTTTCAGTGTGCTTTCGGGGCTTTAAATGGTAAATTGGCCAGGAGGCGGAATGAGCACTGCAGGGATCATGCGGTATATATATTCTCATTACTCTGATTGAGAGATTATCCCTACCGTGGTGAAGGAGGAGACCAACGGGAGCACGGACAGCGCCCGCACCCGTGTCTGTGCTCTTCCCCTTTTCCCTTTTGTCCACGCCGCCTTGAGGTCCTGCCCCCCTCCTTCGCACCCCTGTGTAATGTTTTTGTCCCCCTCTGGCTTAAAAGCACAGCTCATTATAAAGGATATATTCACAGGACTGCGTCAGTCCGCTAAACACAAACAGACCAAATCGCCTTAATCCCCGAAGTGAAAGAGATCCTCCTGTTCATGTCTGTGTGTGTGTGTGTTTGGATATGATAAAATCCTGTGATTGAAAGAAGGATTGAAAAAAAGGAAAAAAGGACATAGTGTAACAATAAGATCTGTATGTTTATCACCCTTCTCATTCTCTTTGTCTCAGCATTTCGGCTAACGTAACGTAACCGCTTTAATTTCATACATCCAATGTTTTATAAAGCACGAAATAATAAACGTCTGCGGGTGCTATAAATATGTAACCGCATGTAAAGCTGCGCCCTTTTTCCCCCCTGCCATTCAGTCACGCCATTTTTCCCTTGACCTAGTCATTTTACACCGCTGACTGGCTCCAATAATTGAAGGTACTCGTGGTGATTTCACGCAATCAGACCCTCACATTCTTTGTGATGAAGTGAATCAAAGACGGGAGACCCTATTCGGAAAAAAAAAAAAAAGACTATCTTGGAAATCGTCAATTATCTATACAATAGCTTATTAAAACCTTTTTCGCCCCTTTCTCCCATTTCCACATCATAGATTCATGACACTTTTTCAATCTATAGGCGCTATATCTGAAATGATCTGACTCAAGCCCTTATCTTTTTAATCTTTCATAATGAAACTGCAGAGACAGAGAGAGAGAGAGAGAGAGAGAGGGGGAAAAAAAAGGAGTCTCCTGACGGCTTGATTTCCATCCCGGTCTCTTTGTGAGGCGATAGTGTGAATGGAACGGACAGCCCACGCCGCCGCCGTGACGCTGATAATATTCCAGTGTGTGCCCTGAATCGAGATTGGGCGCTGTGATATCCGGGGAGAAGAATAAGCCGGCGTTACAGCCGAGATAGGACCAGGATCCATTAATTGCATTGTATTTGGGCCACAACAACATATGCGAGGCACGAGGGGAGGGTTTGTTAGAGGCTCGGCCTTATTATCCCCGCTAAGGTTATTTTTATATTTGCGCTTAGATCATATCTGCTGCTGAAGGTTTACAAGCTGCTCAGGGATCATACAACCCTCATTGTACTGCTGTTGTAAGAAAAAAAAGAAAATAATCAACATTTAAAAGATGTGATAGCAACGTGATAAGTTAGACATGTTTTGATGGCACAGCATGTTTTATTCCTCTTACACCACAGCATTTTGTCAGTTGTTGAACTTTTTTTTGTTCAACAACTGACATGCTTTTTTTGTTCCATACTTTTTATCAGTGTATGGATAAACTGAAGGTTTAAACCTATTTAATATTAACATCATTATCAAAATAATTGACATCAAAGGACGAACTGATTAAAAAAAAAAAAAAACACAAACTATCCTATAAGAAAACTTAAGGTTTATTTAGTCCTGACACTAGAGACTCCTTCCACAATGATAATATCAATATCTGTCTTCCCTTAGGGAAACTTCCTCATATCAGTGATTTTTTTTTTTTGGTATATGATGGTATGTGTATATAAATTTGTACCCTTCGATTAAAGAGGTTTGGTGCAGCGTGCATTGTGGTCCGAGCGAATACAGTCTTGTAGCTTTAACTAGCACTGAGGAAGCTTTCCAAATTAATTGAGTCGCCTCGAATTGATGTTTTAATATGATTTTTAAAACATTCTTATCAAGACTGTACATGTTCATATAGTGTACAGTGCTGTGCAAATGTCTTACACGGCATGTTACATTGAGTACAGATTTTGTTATATATGTTTATCATGCATGTATTATTATGCAATAAAAAAACAAACATACAAACAAACAAATGAATGACATTATGAAAGAATATTTGTATATATAATAATAATATATTAAATGACAAAACCATTTGTAGATAGGGAAAAAAAATCCCTAATGTAGGCCCCTCTGTTTCGCACGAAAACAGATAGTAGCGAGTGTGACAAAGTTAGCAGAAGAACTCCGGGATAAACCTACCAGTTGTTTTACTTATTAAAAACCATGCAAAGGTCTTGAGAGCATACAAAAAGAGCACTAAAGAGGAATAAAATAAACACTGTCATTTTTTAGTGTGAAACTTTTGCTTGAAAATAATATGTTAGATTCAGTTGTGTGCAAGTTTATAAGTAAAACAGCTGGTAGGTTTTACTGAGTGTGCTGGAGAATATGTCAGAGTTTGTCTGGTAACTTTGTCGTATTTTCATTCAAAACCCATTAGGGATTTATATATATTTTTTCTATCTGAAAACTGGTCTGTCGTGTAATATGTTGCTTTGTTTACAGGCATGCAAATATCCTTCTGTAATCTTATTTATGTATTTATTAATTTATTAAAGGTGTTTTTGGAAATAGTGAACGGTTTTGTACATAATAAATCACACATTATAAACATGAAATCACAAATTTCATACTAAAAATAATGTACTGTATATGTTTAATTTTTTCTTTTGCTTGTATTAAAATATCAGTGAATGGTACTAAAAAAGTTTTAAATAATCAGAAGGAAAAACGCATCCTTTTTAACCCGATAAACGCTTCCTACTTCTTAAAGAGGAAAAAAAGCAACATGGCAGAACTCTTGCTCTTGGCTGAGAACCGATATCCTAGCAAAAGTTTCAAATATCACTTCCGATGTATGGAATGTTTACAGGTTTTAAATAGTCAGATAAAGAAGTTAAGTTAAAATATAACTCAAAGCATTAAGCGCTAATTTGCCAGTCGGAAATCACGTCATTTCACTTTCAATCGATGCTCCAGGAAACCGGACGTATTTATACTGTCAGCCGCATGTATGATGTTTTTTTTTTTCAGACAGCAAACTCTATAATCAGTGTTTTAGATTTAACAAATGAATAAGTCTGTATGTTGATGAATCTAAAGCTAATACTTACAGTATACGTATATCCAGTATAACTCATATAAAGGTCATATAAAGTTCTACTGTGTTAATATTGGGTGCTGTGAGCAGTGCAAATACTACAAATTATATATATATACAGTATAAAATAAAATTGTAAAGTCTTATTACGGTCTTATTACTAAGTAATTGAAGGTATTTGTGGAAAAATACCTGGGTAATGATGAGTAATAGAACACAACAAGATGGTTTTTGGAATTTTTGTTTGTTTGTTTGTTTGTTTGTTTTTTGCGTAAAAACTACTGAACGAATTTTAAGGGGTTTTCACAGGTGTATTCAGCCGGGCTTGAGGTACTGTAACATATAGGTTTTTCATCGTAATCGGCCCATAGGAAAGGAAGATATGCTACTTTGAAATGTTAATGGAAAAAGCCCTTATATCATAAAAAAATCGACCTTAAAAAACTTATTCGTTTATCTCAAAATTCAGCATATAACGCTCTACATTTTTTAAAACACGCTTATGAGTGCGTGATTAAATTCCATGCAGGCAAAGCTAGTTCATAATAATTGAAAAGGCTGTTTTATTTATTTTTTTTAAAGAAACTTCATCGGGCTGAAAACGCAATGATCCATGACTGCTTAACTGGACCCTACTGCGCTGGATTGTAACTGTGACTTTTGCGTACGATTACACCCTGAATGATTATACCTTAGAGATTAAAGTAATTTATGTGGCAAAAAAGTTTATATATAGAAGCGAATAGCGAATTACGACAAAACCTGGTTTGTAGCTGCACTACTGGTGGAGCCGTTCTTATGGAACATGAATCAGCACCTTCCGACCAATCCGATTTGAGAATTCAAGATCTCTGCAGTTCTGTATCTCTACACTGTTTGTGGAAAAAGCAGAAGGCGTCACACACCTGATGTCTAGTCATTGCATCAGAATGTTTAACTTACCGCTTCCTGTTTTAATCTCACACGAAGAGAACCCTTTTGGGAAATTAGTAATGAAAAGCCCCTTTTTTTCGTGGCTAACGTTAGCACGGTGTAGCACACTAAATTATTCACATCAAAAAGTCTTTGTTACCTGACGGAAAGACGGATGACGACAGAGCGCTGAATTATACATTAGACAGAAAAAGACACTTCATTGTTCAAATCTCGTGTTTAGAAAATAACCGCGCACTTTGTCGGCTTGTTTGTTTGTTCTTCATGACGAGATTCACAGACGAGCTCTTAGCGCCGGATCATCGTTTCACATTTCAGAAAACATTTTACTGTTCGAAATGAAAAAAAAAATAGAAATGTATATTAATAGAAATTAGCACAGATTGTGAGGAGGTTTTTAAAGGACATTGATTCAGGAAGCTGAGAAACTACAGCTGAGAAACAATACACACACACACACAAAAAAAAAGACAACACTTGTTTATAAATGTTTAATAAACTACTCGCCTTTAATATATGCAACAACAACAAAAAAGTGTCCCCCCCCCCAAATAAAAACAAGACGATCATTACTCTTCGTCCAATTCAACGTCTCAGCTCCAAAGCAACAGTAATTATTAATTACGTTAAGTTGTTTTATGCTAATCCCCCGACAGCTGTGATTAAAAATAAACTGCCGCCATAGAGCGTTGCTCCGAGCGAGGCCCCATGAATTAACTACAGGGTGATTAATTTCGGAGCGATGATTCACTAAATATTTAACAGCTTTGCTTCGTACAAAGTATATCATGAATTATAGATGGGTAGAATTAGAATATCTTGATGTAGGACAGCGGTTAAAGAATTAACCTGCAATTGGGGAAGAGCAATTACCAGCGTAATAAATGATCTCCGAGTCAAGTACGAGTCCCTATTTTTTATTTTTAATTAATTTCTGCACATCATCACGAAGGGAGGGATGTGTTCCTCTCATTACTCTGTGCCACTTTCTGGGCTCCTTTGTTCTTGATGAATAGCCGGTCGTTCCCCGAGCTGAGATTTTTGTGTATCATTTTTTTTTCCCTTCCCCTCACTACTCTGTTTTGATCATGTCTTTTAATGATCATCTGGGTTGAAAAAGCGAAAGCAGTGCCCAGGTCTTTTTTCTCCTTTTGAAATTGACACGACCTCTATTTTTTTTTAATGTATTATAAAAAGGTCTCAATTTGAATGAGGGCGCTCTACCGTGAGACGAAATACTAGCTGGTTATACCAGGCGAACTGTCCAGGGGACCTCTGGTGGTGTGGAGGAGGAGGAGGAAGAAAAAGAAGTAGAAGAAGAAGAAGTAAGGGGGAAAAGGGGTGGGGGAAGGTTTCGCCTGCGTCTTCAGCTTTTTTAGTTTCTAAAGTGACTGAAGATGTTGTGAAGTGTGTGTTGTGCGCACTAATTGGCTTCCTATAAATGGTAGTTGAGTGTGACCTAGACGGTTGTGTATAATGGGCCTGTCTGTCTGACCTTTACCCCCCATCACACCCCCCACCCCCCCAAAAGCATCCTTCCTCCTGATTGTACAGAGCTCCTGGAACGTCTTGTAAAGGTCTGGGATGCGGGAAAATCCCCAAATATGTGCAGTGTTGCATTCGTTGCACTCATTTTTCTGTAGTAAGCACTGGGCTTGTAGGTCAGACTGCATTGGGAAAGGATTTTTTAATATAGTTTTTGTTCTGGAAAAAAAAATAGTAGAAATTAGCTACTTATGTTGCATAGACATTAAAGAGTCTTTTAGGTCAGTGCTTTAAACCAAGAATGTCTAAAGAAGGTAATATTTGTGAAGGGGCAGGTGCAACAAATTTCTTGCATAAAAAGCTGAGGATAAACTTACCTTTAAACACTTAGTCCTTAAAGCTCAGAGCATTTTAGTAAAGACATTATTTGTTTTAATGTCTTTGTTTGTTTGTTTGTTTGTTTGTAAAATATACAGAGCTCGGAATTGTGCAGTATAAAGTGTGAAATAATTGTTTCTTCAGCACAAAATAGGGAACATGAACTGAATTTTACTTCATTTTATTAACCATTTTCCCCAAAATATGACTGATATGAATAAAATGTGAAATTTTAAACCGGGTCACATGCTGTAGGCAAAGAAATAGGACAGATACAGTACACATGATCGCGTGTTTATGTGGTTGTTTTTTCGGATGTTTCTATGACCAAATAATAATAATACGCTCACTTTAAGAGGTACTACGAATGCTACGTCATTCCCATATTCCACTAGTTCCAGTAGTCCGACATATCCGACAACCCAAATACACACTTTGGAGTCTGATGCTTCCCCATTAACACACACCAGCAACGCTTCCATATGAGACCATATACAGTATATATAATTTTAATTTTAATTTTTTTTTACAATCGTCATTGACCTACAGGACGCTGTTTGCCGGTACGTATCTGTGCCACTTTGGGTTTTATTATTAACCAATAATAATCAATATTAGAAGGGGCTACGCTTTTTTTCTGAACTAATCTGCGGCACATTCCGGATCAACAATTAGGAGCGTGACCCCCCTGTGACCCTGTACAGGATAACCGCTATGGAGAATGAGTGAGAGTGAGCGAGATCGTGTAGATCCGCTTCTTTCAACCGCACCGACTCTCAATAGACAATTACTGTATGTTTAATTAAGAGGAAGGCTAGAAATGTGTAAAAGTTTTGCAAATCCTGGTGTTTTACAGCATGATACATATATGCGGCTGTGTTCAACAGAACATAACTTCATTTCAGTTTAGAAGAAATAAGAAACTTCATGACGAAGCACACTTTTACAGAGTACTTGAGGAAGACTGGTCTGGTCAGACGAAGATTTTCCAGGATTGTAGATCTGGATACTGATCGCTCAGAAAGTGTATCGATCAAGTCCATTCAAGATCCATTTCATCCCTAGTAAGTCTGAAACACTAATGCTGAATGGACACTAACAATCGTAGGATTAACACAAGACACTTCTCTAAAAAAAAGTTAAAAATTAAAATATTACTCAATGCTTTGTTTTTGCATGCGATTTGGCACATTTTTATTTATCTATTAAAGAAAAATATTTATAGGCAATATGACGTGATGATGCCTCATACAGTCCCTGAATCATTTCTCAAATAAACAAATATGCTTTTATGTTAGAAATCATTATAAGCAGGAAATGCCCCGGACTTCTCCCCCGTCTCTCAGTCTTTCAAGTCACGTCCAAATGTAGTATTGCAGCGTGGGTCATTAAAAAAAACAAACAAATAAACATGCAAACATGTCTGTGTATCTTGAATAATACTCTTAAAGTATGGCTCATGTAGGAGTGGACTGTTCCTTAAGCTACAGAGCTTTACACAAACAGACACTTTCCACATGCGATCTGCTCGACTCTGTATGCTTACAACGAAGTGAAATTATTTATTACATGCAGATCTTAGTGTAAGAGATGGACTTTGATAAATTACCTTGATCCAGAACATGACGTACAAGGCGTTCGAGTGACAACATGCGCTTGAGCATCAGCACTAATTGTGTAGAAGATGCAGGAGATAAGTTGCATGCAAATGTTATTTCTGTGAGACATGTTGGTACTGAGAGAGATCACTGACGCTGGAGATCAAGCGTTTAGATGCTGGTGAGGCAGGACCAGCCTTGCTCTGTCTCTCCTGTCAATCACAGCGACAGTCATGGTCATCTGTCCGCTCATGTATGTGGAAGAGGGCGGATAGCGCATCTCCCGGTTCTGCTGCAGGACTTTGCGGCGCTCAGTGATGCCCGTTCACATGGAAAGACAGACAAACAGCGTGACTAAACTTGAACTTTTGGACTTAGCGGAGTTGTATTCCTCACAGAGAACACTGAGTTTTGAAGAAACATCAATGTAACTTTCGCTTAATGCCTCAAAGCCGCGCACAAAATAAAACAAGATATGAAAGTCTTACAAATCTTATTTTAGCCTTAAAGATAAAGCAAAGCTGAAACAGAATTTTAAATTCTGTTTACAGAATTTTAAATGCATACCAATTATCTTAATTGGTATGCAATTTTAAGCCAAAGTTCAAATACTAAATTTAATACAGTCATTATTCATCCTGTTTCTTATGTAACATCTTATTGCATTTGGAACCGTCTGCATTGAACCTGAGCTTTTATACAAATAAAAATATATGTACAGTAGTCTTAATGTGTGCAATAAAGCTTTAGTAGGTTTAAAGATTATTAATTTAATCAGAAAAAAAAGTTTCTGTATACTATCTGCTTTAATATATGAGGGGGGTACTTTTAAAAAATTCTCATTTCAAAGCTTTTGAAGCCTCTCTAATGAAATTATAATATATGTTTCTTTTTTTTTAACCCCGCCCCTCCCCCCTTTCCACTTCTCCAATACCCAAGTTAAATTTTAGCTCTATAACCACTGCGCTTTATCTGATGTTTTTTTTTTTTTATATTCAGGAATGTAAATGTGCAAACACTCCAGAGAAACACCTGACTGAATAAAAGGCGTGAGCCCGATATCCAGGTGACCGTCCTCCCAAATCCTGCTTGAGTTTGACCTTTAAACAATTTCAACCAAGCCTTTTATGCGAAATGCATAACATCCATCACAAGTTCCCTGTGAAAAAAAAAAAAAAAAAAAAAGATTTCTTTGCAAGTCCCCTGGAAGCTTATTAAACCCATGAAGAAAGGAAATGAATAAATACTAAATGTGTTGCCTGTGTGTCGAGCGCTGATGTTGTTTGAATGGCATATTTCCCGCATGAACAGTGTATTTCCTCAAAACAACAAAAAAAAAAAAAAAAAAAAAAGAGAGGGTACTCGAATATCATTAGGGTTCAATGCGGCATCTCGAGCTCAGAGGCGATCTCCGAGGCCACACCAGCAGGGTGGAAAACACCAGCGTTTGATGTTTTCAATCATCCACCAGCCTTTGTGTCTCTCAGCTGGTCCCTGCAGGTTGACTTTCTCTGAATAACATGTTTTTCACTTTAAAAAAAAAAAGGAGAGAGAGAAAGAGAAAGAGACAGAGGGGAAAAAAAACTTCATTTGAAAGAAGAGCGTACTATTGGGTCTCGGCATGTTTACTTTCATTATCTTTGGTCCCCTTTTCCTCTCCCTCTGCTGGAGAAGCCAAACAGTAGCCTTTGACGCTTGTAAAGGCCCAGCGGAGGGCTCGTGGGATATCCAGCCACTCTGTTCTGCATGATAGTGGTTAGACCAGACCGGGTGCTCAGCTCAGCTCAGCTCAGCTCAGCCTCCAGCCAAACACCGGACTTGTATTTATGAACCAATAGCTAGACAAACACCAGATACACAAGCGCAATGCCCGCGAAAACAACATGACTGTGCGCCGGCGTGTGTTCCGAGGCGGCCTGGGAAAACCTTTCACATGGTCAGATTTCATGTGATGCGAAATTGAAGTGGAATTGAAGAAAGAAAAAGAATCCTGAACAATTTATTCCATTCGCAATAAATGTGGAAAGGTAACGTACATAACCGTTATCGTCATTTATTACACCGAACGTTCATCTACCTAACGTGATGTTTGCAGTTTAGAAAGTTATTAGGTAACACCTCAACATCATTTCACTGGAAAATATATTTCAAAGAGTCAAAGTAGGTTAGAACCCTGATTCTTTTCAGACCCAACATTTGACTTTTTTTTTATTTTAATTTTTAATATTTTTATCCCCAGAACACCACACATGGACTCGGAGAACATAGGAAAACAGAAACTAAAACAGACCCCTGAGGTGACATGACGATAACCTTCGGATATTTACAGCACCGAGGATGATTGATGCAGTCATATCACGTCCTCTCCGAACGTTTTTTTTTTCTTCTTCTTTCTTTTCTGTTTTTTTTTTTTTTTTCGGGACGATCGCCATTTTTTTGTTTATGATGGATAAACATATTAGGCCGTCTAAAGCCTTCAGATCCATGCTGCATTAGAAATGTAATGATTTGTGTGCAGCTCTGCTGTAGAAGCCCACTTATTGTACATAAGTGTTATAATTGGGAGTTTATTGCATTACCAGGCCGCAGAGCGTTATTTCCTGCTATTTGTCTAATGCATCTTAAAGAACGGTAATCTAATAAAGAATCATTATTTCTTCCCAGGCTTTTAGACATTGCGAATGATTTAAGGGAAAGTCATTTACAAAATGTGTCGAGTACAGTGCGAATTAATACCTCACCTTGTCAGAATATGTGCATAGGAAAAAAAAAAAGAAAGG
>JAAGKR010002792.1:78852-86082 GCA_011419295.1 Clarias macrocephalus
CGTCCGGAAACCTGGACGTTAATTAAGAAATCCGGTGTCGGGTTGCCGCGGAGACAAAAGCGCGGATTCACGGCGGTGTTTGCGGAGTAAAGCTCGAAGCCGCAGGAGAGGAAAGACGAGAAGATTACCCACGCAACCCGAACCTAGGATCAGCGGCGTGGAGCAGCGTTTTTATCATTCCCCTCCGCGATAGAATCGGCAGGCAACAAAAGACAGGTCAGGCACAAATACAGGCCTGTCAGCCGGCCAATGACCGCGCGCACGGAGCGCCTCGTCACCGAGTCTGTCAGGCTGAACAAGAGCACAGTGTCTCCGAGAACTTCTGCAGCAGTAAGAGCTGCGACGCTGCCAAACGTGCTGCTGCCGCCGGTCGTGGTGGTTATTATGGTTAATAACATGGACGTGAGGCTGTTTAGCGGAAGTTTATTTGTGTACATTTTTGTCAGTGGGAAAGTTTAATCAGTCGTGATGGGGGAAATCAAGTCACTTACTTTTCATGATTCTTCCATATCGCCACACTGACTGCAAAAATAGATTTTCTTTAAATTAAGTTAAAATTTTTTGCATTTATGGTGGTAAAATGTTGCAGTTCCTCTATAATCCTGTAGGTGGTGCACTCTAAACTATTCACACTCTGGCAGGCGGTACAGCATCCTTTGTGTTAGCAAATTATTTGTTTGTTTAAGTTTATTTAGAATTGTAACAAAATCTAAAAAAAATATTTAATATAAAATCAGGATGTTTATAAAATTGTCATGCTTTAAAAATGCAAAATAAATCTACAGTTCTATGGAAAAATATTTGCCCCCTTTACTGAATTCTTTGTTTTTTGTTTTATTTGTCACACTTAAATTTTAACATTAATTAACACAAAGATAAACAGAGTAAATACAAAAAGCAGTTTTAATTGATCGTTTCATTTATTAAAGGGAAATAAGCTGTCCAAACCTGCTTGGCCCCTTTGTGAAAAAGTACCCCCCCCCCCCCGCCCCCGCCCCCTCCCTCCAATGCTAAATCCTGAATGAACTTTGATGAAATAAATTTTTTTGGAAAGCTGAGTTATATTTCATTTGCAGCACCCAGGCCTGATTACTGGCAGACATGTTGAATCAAGAAATCACTTTAATAGAAACTGTTTGACGAAGTGAAGCTAAAAGATCTCAAAACAATATCATCATATCAGGTGGTCCTTGGTGATCGCCGTCCTTATTAATCGGTGAAGGGATGATGTAAGTGAAATAGATCGTACATTTATACATACTGAGGAAATGTCAAGTGCTAATCCTTGACTCTCAACAATCAACAATTACTCAGTCTGGTCTGTTTTTTTAAGGAGATGTTTGGTGCATGAAGTGTGGACTGTTCTCAGGAAGTCGTTTGTTTAACAAAAAACAAATCCTTCGTTTGATATCAGTTCATGAGATTATTGCCCGTGCGAGTCAGACGCTGCAGATGTTTATTAAGCTGTCCCTGACAGGGTGGCAGGTAGAATCGGGACGGTTTTGAACACACACACACACACACACAGGTTTGAAAATAGCCGTAATCACTGTATACAGTGAAACGGCGCTGCCACGGGGACCGTACAGAGAGGAAGTGCAGCGCAGATGTAAAATAGGCTCCAACAAGTAATTTTTATGTGCTGTATTTTAGCCTGTCATCACGTCGCAGGCAGCCGGAGAGTGGAAGCGTGGAAAGGTGTAGCGGCGAAGGACAGGCGTACACAGCCTATCATTCTCGCCGCCGAGCAGGAGAGGCTACAGGGAGGGCACCCAGCAGGAAGCTTTGATGTAGATTGACAGATTAATCATTTCCAGCGTCCTGTGTTCCTGCCGACCTTGACAGCACTGGAACCTTGTGGAGAAAGAAATAAATAAAATAAAATAAAGTGCAAGAAAAGAAACAGGAAATCAGGAACAGGAATTAAAAAAACAATCGTAGAAATACGATGCATTCGTCCGGTCGGAAATCTCTACATTTTAGTGGCCTTGGCTCGGCTTTTAATTTCTAAGCTTTTCCACGGGGGTCGTCGATCGCTTTTGAGATTTATAAGATAAAAAACATAAATGCATTCTCTTATATTCTCATGTTTACATAATGCGCCGAGTTTGTATAAAAAAATAAATAAAACCTTCTGAACCCCATCTGCACTTATTTAAGCAAATCGTTTAATTTAATTTCCCTCCAGCCCTGTGGTGTACGCATTTTTATTTCGCAGCCCCGCTCCCGGTGACCTCATTCCCACCTCCTAAGTCACGGCAGGGCAACCTCTGACGCCGTTAACCTTTGACAGGTATTCAATAGCAATCTTTCAGGTAACGAGGCGAGGGCTGCCGGTGCTGCGCCGCGAGCTGTTCCTCCGGTGCTCGGGGTGAGAAAGATGTCACGTTCAGTTTGTTCTTAAGTAACCTCGCACTCTATCGGCACCAAACACGGCTCATCGACAGGCGGACATGTTGCCAAAAAAAAAAAAGGCTCATTCACGTAATTGATTACATTGCAGATGCAACTCCCAGCACAAACGACACACACACATAAACAGTGTGTATGGATTTTTTTTTTTTTGTTCCCTAACCCGAACCGCGGTTCTTCTTCCACTTCTTCAGATTGAGATTTCACACAACGTGGCATGTTGATGTCAGGAATTTTGAGCCGCCTCATCGATTCAGGGAAAGTCAAGTGCTATTGAACTGCACACGAGACCATGTAAGGCCAGTATAGTGATAGGAGCGTGAAAAGAAAAAGAGACGGAGAGAGCTGTAATGTAATTTGGCTCTCACGTTGCGTCAAGACGTTTCCTACGTTCCATCAATACGAATCGTAGTGCAAAAAAAGGGGGGGGGGGAGCGAAGATTCTTCCACTCCTTCCGCTTGTATTTATCCAAATAAAGAGTCTGTTAAAGCAGTCACACACACACACACACACAAACGCACGCAAAGCTTCAGAGCTGCCAGCACAAGCCATCTCCCACTACTTCCTAACTGTGATTAATAATCTATATTGATGCCTCTGAGACAGCAGGCTATTGATCTGGCCCTGTCTATAATCCCACACCATATCCTCTGCTTGTTAGACATCTGTGGGAATATAAACTGGGTTTTCCATGCAACTTAGAAAGAGCTTCTGCCTGTAATGCACCATGGGCGCAAGTTAGACCTCCTGCACCCTCCCTTCAACTTTCAAGAAAGTCTTTTAACCACACAGGGTATCCCGAACACTCCTTATATGTCTATATGTGTGTCTGTGTGTGTGTGTGTGTGTGTTCCTGTGTGTCTCTCCACTGCTCTGCGTCTGCTGGAATTCCCACAGAATCAAAGTTTCTCTGTTAATAGTTTCAAAACTTAACTCAGAAAGTGAATATATCTCGAATATGATATTTGTTTCCCCCGTTTCCCAAAGCTGGCTTCAATGACAGTTCGATGCGATCCGGTCTGCTTTTTCCCCTGAATCACTCGGAACGCCGTTCGTCCGTCGTTTCCACCCGCAGCTCCCGATCTCATCAGTTCGAAGACAAATGACGAAACGGGTTAAACAAGGTCACTTAACTCAATCGCACGCTCTGTGGTCAGAGTAACTACACCAGCCAGCTTAATTAAATGTACAAATAATTAGTTGACCTTAGCTAATAAGTCCACCCCCATTAACCCCCCCCCCCCCCCCCCGAAAAAAGCCAGCGCCGCAAAGACAGCAACGGGGGAAAAAAAAAAAGCTGACACATAAAAGTACAGCGCGCCGATGAAATATTCCTAACGACCCAGACGCATTCGGTATTTAAATATTTAACCATAATAAAAGAGTAGAGGATCGGTGGGATTGGATAAATCACAATCTTTGCCATGAAGGTGGTCGTATGAATTTAATTATTAAGCCTTAAGATGAGATGGAATATATAAAGTTTCATGGCGTCGTATAAAGCGCGTTCCACCGGGACTTGTTTAAGCGGCCTAATCCCATTACCCAACAGCAATGATTTCTTGTCTTTAAAATTTTTCATTTAATTAGCCAAATAAACCGTTTACAGTTTGTCAGGCAAAATGTTCTGCTCCGGCTTCAAAATATATGTAAAATATGTAAGGGCTGTATGGTTTAAATTCCTCGTGTCCGCTGTGCACAGAGTCAAAACCCATTCGGACAAATCAAACAATATTTACCCCGTCTCCTGTTACAAGCCTACAAGATTATAGGCTTCAAGGAAAAATATATAAATACAAATAAATATATATAAATATATAAATGTACAGTCATGCTTTAAAGTTATTATAGAAATAATCTGTTTGTAGCGGCTCTCGATGCAACCTCAGACGATCAACAACATACTGTACTGTATAACTTTTATCCACATGCCATTATTTATTTAACAAAAAAGCAGCCAAAAAGAATAAAACAAGTGTGGCCAATACTAAGTACGTGGGGTGCAGGGGTAGCTCGGTGGATAAGGTGTTGGACTGCTGATCAGGAAGTCCCGGGGTCGAGCCCCAACGCCACCAGGGCTGCCACTGTTGTATCCTTGATCAAGGTCCTTCACCCCAAATGGGGCATCGAGTTGTCAACCCAACTCCGTACGTAGATGCCACAGAAACGACAGATATACTATACCTCCGGGTTGGGGAGCATCTAGGATAAGGGTCCCCTATCGCTATCCAATCCTAATACTAAGTACCTACCATGATTGAACAACTTGTAGACCTTAAGAAATCGCTTCCTGTAAGACTCTCACATCGTTTTGGTCCTTTCTTCTTTATCACACTGATTCAGTTCATGTGTGGTCACAGGTTCATCTATGTTTTTTTGGGCAAGAACGGTCTTACAGCATTTCAATCAGGTTGAGGTCTGGACTTTGACTAGGTCATTCCAAAGCCTTGATTATTTCATATTTTTCAGCCACTCCGATGTAGATTTACTGCTGTGCTTCAGATCATCCTCCTGATACATGACCCAGGTTTTAGCTGTCAGACAGACGGATTCACATTTGCCTCTAGAATACTCTGGTATACAGACGAGGTCGTGGTCGTCTCAAAACCATCACCCCTCCAGCGTCGTGCTTGTACCTGCTGATGATGGATTAATCAAGGGCTGATGATTAGCAGCACCTGGGTGCAACTTACCATCTCAAATTCAGAACATGCAATTTTCATTTTTTGCTTTTTTGTTAAATAAATAATGTCACAGTGAATGTTATATATATATATACTGTATATATAGAGTCCAGCAAAAAAATTTCCTTAAAAAAATTTAAGGAAAAGAAAAATAATATGATGAATATTATATTAATATATTTTTAATAACATTGTCATACAGTATATATCAATATATAACGTAAAACATATAGCAATAAATTTAGTATTTATACTGTAAAATGTTGTAAAATAATGTTAAATATTTTTTCTGCCTGACTGTGAGCATAAATTATATACTGTAGATATACAGAGGGATAGTTAGATAGATATGAATGCTCTGTGTGGTTGCTAACTTTCCCCCCTGCATGTTAGCACGTTCCTCCTGTCTCACCTCAGCTCTGTCCCCTGGAGAGAAAGTCAAGGACATCCTCCGTCCATAAAAAAAAAAAAAAGTCCCCGAACGGCTTCCCGGTGAGAAGTTTATAAACTAAACTCCCAGACCGCGGCGCAGGTCCGAATGGCTAACCTTTAGCATGGCGAGGCTGCAAACTTCAGGAGGGAGGAAGGGCTTCCGACCCTTCGGATGATTTGAAGACTCAAATACCACTTTCATTTATTATTTATCCCGGCGGGCCGAGGGGAAGGGATGCGAGAGAGCGGAGAGTGTCATACCTGACTGGGTAATGTAAAGAAGTGGCCATCTCTGTGAGGCTCAACCCCAGGGACTCAAATCCCATTAAAGGCCCGGCGAAATTGCTTAATATCCAGGGCTGAAATAAGCTGTGGATCAAAATGTTCAGACGTGATGATGGGCGACAGGGCAGTTTAATATCTCTCTAACGTTTCATGTTTTTTTTTTTTTTTTTACCTTAACCAAGAAAGAGGTAGGTATGTTTTTCAGGTTGGTTTTAAGAATCATATATACACTATAAATGTGTGTTCTGGATCACGTCTCATATGTATATGTTACGCGGCAGACCTATTAGTCTTATTAGATCGATATCTGAGCAATGACAGCAGATAAAGAAGCTCCAGATTCAGCCCATGGCCAAGCCCAAGTGCTATTAGATCTCTTTTGTTGTGTCCTTTGTCTTTCTCCGCCGTGTTAATGCTCTCGGGAAGGTAATGAACCTGCGTAATTGCAGAAGGGT
The DNA here is from genome assembly GCA_011419295.1 of Clarias macrocephalus. Taxonomy (NCBI): domain Eukaryota; kingdom Metazoa; phylum Chordata; class Actinopteri; order Siluriformes; family Clariidae; genus Clarias; species Clarias macrocephalus. The sequence goes on from JAAGKR010002792.1 coordinate 85,122, forward strand.
GTAATGATGCATGTATGTATGAAGCATGGCCTTGTGCCTGTGCGTTGAATTTTTATCAATAAGAGAAATTGGATTAATATTTCAAAGTTAATGTTTGCGTTCGAGACGTTGGTGCAAAGCAAACATGAATTAAGTTTCACAGTCGCTTGTGCAAAAATACAATTTTCTTTTGGCATCGTAACTGATCTTTTTAATTATACCCTTAATAGCGTTATGGATTTTTGAAAGATAAATTAATATTGGCATTCTGGCAATTACAGGTCCTTATTATTTTTTATGAAAATAACAGTCAAGGCTCATCTACTTCCTTAAGTCCATAGGCAAGAAATAATTCTGTGTGTCTGCAATCAATAAAATTATCATCTCTATGTTTCTCTCACCTGCGTCAGGTGGTTCTTTTATACAAAACAACAAAATATTCAGTGTTTTTCTATCATTGATTTAATTAAATTTTTTTGCATAGATTTCTGTGTGTGTGTGTGTGTGTGTGTGTGTGTGTGTGTGTGGTGTGTGTGTGTGTTTTCCCCTTTCTGTACAGAAATAACAGTTCAATTAATGTGCATAGATCCAGATTCATGGCACTGATTGGGAAATATGCATTGATTTAGCTCTGAACTTGACTTGGCCTGACTTTGTGTGTGTGTGTGTGTGTGTATGTGTGTGTGTGTGTGTGTGTGTGTGTGTGTGTGTCTGTCTGTCTATCTGTCTGTGTGTGTTTGTGGTTTTCTAGCAATGCTTCTGCTTTCAGCTAAATCTCAGTACAATCACCGGAAAATGTTTTGCACCATTATAAATAAGTGGATGCAAATTCCATACTCTCAGAACACACACACACACATGCACATATGCATGCAAAAAAATCCATCTGGTTTATCTATAATGTTGAGAAGTGAGTTTTGCAGTCATGGAAGATTTTACGGGTTGTTTCCTCTATGCTTTTGGATCTTACAGAAATGCAAAA
>JAAGKR010002793.1:0-13039 GCA_011419295.1 Clarias macrocephalus
GACAGTGAAAGACCTGGGTGTAATATTAGACAGTAACTTATCCTTTGAAAATCATATCTCCAATATCACAAAAACAGCCTTTTTCCACCTTAGAAATATTGCCAAGCTTAGGAACATTTTATCTGTAACTGATGCAGAAAAAGCTAGTTCATGCATTCATGACCTCCAGACTGGACTACTGTAATGCATTACTGGGTGGCTGTCCTGCATCCTCAATTAACAAGTTACAGTTAGTCCAAAATGCAGCCGCCAGGGTTCTCACTAGATCTAGAAAATATGATCATATAACCCCAATATTATCATCCCTGCATTGGCTACCTGTTCAGTTTAGAATTAATTACAAAATAGCATTACTTACGTACAAGGCTCTAAACGGTTTAGCTCCCACATACCTAACCTGTCTTCTGATACGGTACAATCCACCACGTTCCTTAAGATCAGAAAACTCCGGACTACTGGTAGTTCCCAGAATATCAAAATCTTCAAAAGGAGGTAGGGCATTTTCATATTTAGCTCCAAAACTTTGGAATAGCCTTCCTGACAGTGTTCGGGGCTCAGACACAGTTTCCCAATTTAAAAGTAGACTCAAGACGCATCTCTTCAATCTGGCATACACATAATTTATTTCTTTACCTCATACTCCAGTACATCTATCCTGAATGGCAACCACGCTAATTCTTTTCACCTGCTCTTTATTTTTCCACCCATCCCGAGGCATCTGGAGATTGTGCCAGCTTCAGTAGACAGAGGCCAACCCTGCGAGGATCCTGAGGCATCCAGAGAAGGACCTCCTCCAGCTGGATTCCTCTTCATGTTGGTTTGGAGCTCCCAGTGATCCAGTCCCCCATCTGCCCTCTGCACCAGCTGACTCATCCCTGAACTGAACTGGACTTTGTGTTAATTTAAATAACTTCTGTTATATCGAACTTTCATCTGCATAACACACATGATGTTATACAATTTTTATCTGTTATCACTCAGATGAGGATGGGTTCCCAGTTGAGTCTGGTTCCTCTCAAGGTTTCTTCCTATTGCCATCTCAGGGAGTTTTTCTTTGCCACTGTCTCATTATCTAGACACATTTTTCTTACACATATATACATTTCCATAAGTCTTCTTTTCATTTTCTTTTAATTTCTGTGAAGCTGCTTTGAGACAATGACCATTGTTAAAAGCGCTATAGAAATAAAATTGAATTGAATTGAATTATACATTTCATACTCATTTCTCATTTCTAATTTGATTTTGATTTTGTAATGTGACAATAACCTTTGTTAAAAGCACTATATAAATCAAAATTTAATTCAATTGATCCTTCCACCTTGAAGGTGTGAGCCACAGTGTTAGCCACTACACCACCATGCTGCATTCTTGTTGAGATCTGAGAATGTACAAATGAAAGAGTGTCTGAACTTTTACTCATGCCATAATTGCTGGTTTGCATTAACATTTACAGGAAAACATTAAGGCGGCATGGTGGTGTAGTGTTTAGCACTTTCACCTTGCACCTCCAGGGTCCGGGTTCGATTCTCGTCTCTGTGTGCATGGAGTTTCCATGTTCTCCTTGTTCTTGGTGGGTTTCCTCCCACAGTCCAAAAACATGTAGGTTAGGTTAATTGACATTCCCAAATTGCCCGTATGTCTGAATGAGTATGTGTGTGTGCCCTGTGATGGATTGGCACCCTGTTCAGGGTGTACCCCGCCTTGTGTCGGAAGTCTCCTGGGATAGGCTCCAGGTCCCCCGTGACCCTGAATACTGGCTTAAGAGGTATAGATGAGTGAGTGAGTGAGAAAAACATTATTAAAATAGTTTGTAGAAGATGTTGTGATTGAATAGTAACCTCATATGAATTATTTGTTTGATTCCTTTTCTGCTGTATTACTCTGCAGTCTTCCATCTAAAAGAAGCAGTAAATTCAGCTCTAGTGACAGCAGTGATGAGAATCACAAATGTGGAAGTACTGTATTAGAGGGGCTCCTGCCAGTGCTACAGTAGCTCGAGAAAGTCATACATTTCCTAGCAAGACAGGATGTCTACGTCTACACATGCTTACACACACAGGCTTACAAATCTATATATTATGATGTTATAGAATGATGTAATTTCCTCTTTTCCATACCCTATATTCCACAGTCATGCATCAGTCATTATACATCACTGTTCACTGCTTAGCCACTGTTGCTCAGAGAGGAGAGATGGCGCAATTTGAAGAAGAGAAGGAAAAACAAAAACTGAGAAGTGGGCCTTAGTCTGCAGAAGTGATGTGAAGAAGTGAGGAACATGACATCTTTCTTTCTTTCTTTCTTTCTTTCTTTCTTTCTTTCTGTCTGTCTGTCTGTCTGTCTGTCTGTCTTCCTTTAAAAATGATGCCGTAAAGATTCCTTGTGCTTTTGGAGATTTAGTTATTTACTTTTCTTGAATATTTTTGTGTCTTGCTTGCTTTGCTACATAATAAGAAGATAAAGGGTCTGTCCCTTGCTATATTCTTAGTAAGTAATAAATACAATATATATACACAACATATATATATATATACACACACACACACACGTAGAAGTGCAACTTTTAATATTACACAAATATAACCTGAGTAAATCTAAAATGCATGCAGTTTTTAAATGATAATTTAATGTATTAATGTAATGTATTTAATGTACCTTGCTAAATCATGAATGAACTGTGATATCTGGAAAGATGAGTCAAATTTCACTTGTCACACCCAGGCCTGGTTACTGCCAGACCTGTTGAAGCATGCAAGAAAATCTAAAAAGGCAACACGATTTAAAGAAATTCAAGAACAGATGGGAAAGTAATTGACGTGCGAGCATATGCAGTATATATATATAGTTTTGTCTATATTTCTATATTCGCTTTGCTCTAACAGACTAGACTGCCTGATAGCATTCTCACTTCAGTTTTGAAACCCTTCTTCCGTTGTCACATTCATTTCCTGTATGACTGCTATGAAATGCACTTGGAGTTTTGGTAGGTGTGAAGCATTACAGTTTGCCCCAGTTCTTGTAAATTCTGAGCTGTTTTTTTTTTTTTTTGCACTTTTTGTGTATTTATTGTGTATATTATTTTTCGACCTCTTGTCTAGCCCTTGTCTGGCATTGATAAAGCACACACACACGCACACACACGCACACACACACACACACACACACACACACACACACACACACACACACACACACACACACACACACACACACACACACACACACACACACACACACACACACACATACACTAATTTGGGAACAGCAGTTAGCCTAATCTGCATGTGGGAGGAAACCCACCTAGCACGGGGAGGGGGGGGGGGGGGATCGAACCCACTGTCCCCAATGCCCCCAGTGCACACACTACAAACAAAATAATCCTTTTTCCAAAGTTGAAATCTTTAGTTCAAAACTTGAAAACAATAAATTGTCCAAGAGTGAAAAAAACTGTTTAGAGTTTATTGTAGCAAAAAAACACAATCCATCCAAAAGCATGTTTAAATTAATAAAAAATTTAACTTATTAAATTAATTTTAATAATAAAAAATTTAAAAAATCAGCAACAAATCCAAATTAGTTTGTTACACAAACACTCACTGGATGCTTAACCACAGGAAACAGTGAAATCAGTGATGGTTTAGAAATAGCATTTCTTTAATCATGTTTAGGAAATCCAGACTCCGTGCCTTCTACGACCCTTGGCATGATAAGTGGTATAGAGAATGAGTGAATGAATGTGTTTGTACCAAGTATAGGTTTTGTATAACGTTTAATATCAGAGAAATACATTACACTCACCCTGTGTAATAAAACACAGCATTTTTATGGTGAGTCATTTGAAGAAATCGACAGATTCGGTTCTTATTGGTGATCTGATCCCGATCCAGTCTGTGTGTGGAGTTTGCATGTTCTTCCCGTGCTTGGTGGGTTTCCCAGGGTCACTCCACTTACCTAGCACAGTCTGAGGCCATGTGATGTACTGGCATTTCCAAATTGCCATAGTGTATGACTGAGTGTGTGTGTGTGTGTGTGTGTGTGTGTGTGTGTGTGTGTGTGTGTGTGTGTGTGTGTGTGTGTGTGTGTGTGTGTGTGTGCCTTGAGAGGACTCAGCACCGTATTCAGGGTGTACCATACCTTATACCCTTAAGTTGTAGTTCTATAAACTATAGGCCCCCTGTGACCCTACTCAGGATAAGCAGATGGATGGATTGACTCATTCTGATGAGCTGATGTCTTTATTGAATCAGATGACATGATTCACGGGTCCATTTGAACTGAATTGAAGTCTGTATGTTGTTACTTGTTTAGGAATTCTAGTGTAGTTACAACAATCTAACAATTTAACCTCATGACATTATGACACAAAGCACAACGTATATGCCTGTGTTAGTGTCCTAAAGTCTATCAGGGTTGGTTTTATAATTTGGGTCAAAAGCAACGATCTAGGGTGAGTGTAATCGTTAGGGTGAGTACAAATGTCTGCCGTGATCACAACTTAAAAACTTTTTCATGTTCTTCCCGTGCTTGGTGGGTTTCCTCCGGGGAACTCCGGTTCCCTCCCACAGTCCAAAGGCATGCAGAGTAGGCTAATTGGTGTTTCCAAATTACCTGTAGTGTTTAAGTGCAAAAAAGTGTTTAGTGTATGTGTGTGTGCTTTTATTGTCCTACTATTGACTGGCACCTCATCCAGGGTGTACCCCACCTCATGCCCCATTCTTCAGACAATTAATTTGGGGAACCAAGTGATTCGGTTCTTATTGGTGATCAGGTCTCAGCGGTCTAATTCACGGAAAAGAGCCACACTTTCCTACATGATAAACCATGTGAACACCGGAAACAACAATGACGCATAAATGTATGTCATTTTTATTATTTTTTAGAATGCTTGAGTAGTTTTTATTTACTCGACTTGTCTTTATTAAAGTTGCACACAGTGCAGTTGTGCTTTATTTACTGCAAAGCTTTCAAGTGCTCACTAGATGGAGCTAAAGCATTAAACTCTTTCCATGTCAGTGCATGTGAACGTACAACTGTGCATTATCTGCTTTATTTCTTTTACATCCTGTGTCCTTTAACACTTTTGCGCATCGTGGTCTTGTTGGTATTTGAAAATGTACTGCGTTTTTCATTTCCTGTATTGTTTCTTATTCACATCATCCTTTCTGATGATATTTTCTAATCCCTGCTTTTCTAGGACCGTTCCTTCTTCTGCTCTCTTCTTACCGCCTATCTTATTTTCTAACACGTCCACCTTCATCATATCACATCACATCACATCACATCACATCACATCTTCTACTCTCACATATACATCTTACATATATGTACCTGTCTTCAATATTGTTAAACCTCATTCTGTCTCATTTAATCTTATCTTACATTTTAATCAAGTTTCTTTGCTTTGTTTAAGCTCAGCATCTCTTTTCAATTCATCTCATCTTATCTCATCTCATCCCATCTCTTTGTGTCATCTCATTTCACATTTACCTCACTTCCCATATGCCCTCTTTACATTCCTGTCGCATTCCTTTATGTTTCAACTCTCCTCCCATCCCTTCATGTGCCATCTCATCCTTCACTGTCTTCACTGTGAATACACCTTCTGTTTTTATTCTTATCACATTTATTTGTGTCTAATTTCTTCTCATCTCATCTCATCTCATCTCATCTCATCTCATCTCATCTCATCTCATCTCACCCTTTCTTCTATATGCCTTCTCAGTCATGACAGCTCTTCTTTTATCTCATCACAACAAATCTTATATACAACAAAACATATCCTTATTACATCACATCTCATGACATTTTATTAAATCTCTCAACCTCTTCTCATAGGTCATCTTATTTTATCGTCCGACCTTTTCCTTTTCTCTGTCTGCTTGTCATGTAATTTCACATCATCCCTTCTCATTTAATCTTATCTCATCTCACCTCATTTTATCTCATCTTATCTCATATCTTCCCTATCTTCTCATAAACTCACACCTTATCTCATGACATTACGTTTCATTTAATCTATTTCATTCTGGTTCATCCCATCACATCTTGTGGCTCATCTCCCATTTTCCTCTCCGCGCATGCCTTTTACACAATGTAATCACATTTTATCACATTATCGAATCTTATCTCGTCTCATTGCATTACACATCACATCACGTCTCATCAAATCTTCTTCTCATATTATTTCAGTTTTTAGTTCAACAATGTGCGCATCTTTCTGTCTGTCATCTTATCTCATCTTATCTCACATCTCATTTTATTTAATCTCTCCTCATCTCTTCCCTTCTCAACTCTTCTCAACTCATCTCAACTCATTTCATCTCATGTAATTTAATTACATTTCATCTCTGCACCTCTCATCTTATCTCATTTTATCTCATTTCATCTCATCCCTTCTCATCTTATCTTACCTCATCTCATTTCATTTAATCTCATCTCTTCACGTCTCAATTTATCTCATTTTATCTCATTTCATTTAATCTAATCCCTTCTCATATTATTTCATCTCATTTTATCCCTTTTCATTAAATCTCATCTCATCTCATCCCTTCTCATCTTATCTCATCTCATCACCAACTTTGCCCCAACTCACATCTTCTCATATTCCCTATATCTCATCCCAGCTGGTTATCTCATCTCATCTCATCTCATTTTATCATACATAATCATGTCACATCCACCTCAGACTTCTTCTGTCTTATTTGTCTATTTTCTCATCTTACATTTCATGTTTGTCCTGTGTGTGATCTCTTCACCTCTCCCCCTCTCTTTTCCTCCCATTGCCTCCTACCTCCTCTGCCTCACTCTATATTGCCACTGTTGACCTGAAAGTGTATTTGCTGCTCTACTTGCAACTACTTTCTTCAATATTTAATCAAGATACAGTCTGAAGAGCTCTCTCTGTGAGTGAGGGTGTGCATGTCAAAATCTCTCTCTCTCTCTCTCTCTCTCTCTCTCTCTCTCTCTCTCTCTCTCTCTCTCTCTGTGCAGTACCTGAAAGCTGGGGATGGGAGTGTTACCACCATATTTTATAGGGATGAAAGACTTTCATCAGCAGAACTTTTCCTTATCTCCTTTCTAGACATACCCTCCTTTTAGTATTTTGTTTAAGATGTTCCAGACTGGTTTTGCTAAGAAACTTGCTTTTATTTGCATAAGAAAGACTAGTCAATAATTGTTAACCAGACCACAACTTGGGTAATCACAAGCATAGTAAAACAATTCACCTTTTCTTTTTTTTTTTTTTTTTTAAGAAACACTTAAATTATAGCCATGTTTATGATAAAATATACAGATACAGCAAAGCTGTTAATAATAATAATAATAATAATAATAATAATAATAATAATAATAATAATATTTTTTTATTTATATAGCGCCTTTCCAGAGCTCAAGGACACTTTACAATGAATAGAAAAAGGGGGACAAACAGACATTGAAGTAAGTAAAAAAAAAAAACACAAAAAAACTAGGAGACAGACATACGAATCGAGCTGTAACATTCAGAAAACAAGTACGTTTTGAGTAGAGATTTAAATGCTGAGATGTTATTAACAGAATGGAGGGAGTGTGGTAGAGAATTCCAGAGCTTAGGTGCAATAACACTAAATGATCTGCCCCCCATTGAAGATAGGCGGTACCGAGGGACAACGAGAAGGCCAGAGTCCGAAGAACGTAGTGAGCGAGATGGGATGTAGGGGACGAGCAAATTGAGGAGATTAGGATGACAAGACATGTTATGCCTAAATATCCTGAGAAAAATATAAATTAATTCACCTACATCATAGGTTTAATATATATAATAGGAACACCTTTAGAATGAAGGATTTAGTTCTTTTCTAACTTAACATTTGAATGCTTTGTCCTGTCCCTCAATCCATTACTATACTATATTACATACAATTATATTACTATACTATATGGGTATAATGTTGCCCTAAGGGGGTGTATGTGGTCTGCAACAATGTTTATGCAGGTGGTATGTGTCTATATAACACTCACATGAATACCTGGACACAAGGTTTCCCAGCAGAATCACATTCCCCATGTCATTATGTCATTTGGCAGATGCTCTTATAAAGACCTATTTTTTCTCTCTTTATACATCTGTGCAGTTGATGGTTACGGGTCTTGCTTAAGGGTCCAATAATTTTAGATAGGTGATGTTGGGTTTTGAACCTGTTCAAGCCTGCTGTACATAGTCCTTCATGTACTTCTTGGTGCCATCTTTGTCCTCAGATGACTCACACGCTCGCAGTCGTCCCTATAACAGGCAGGTGAGCATCAGAACTGGAACACTGAGCAATGGAAGAAGGCCTGGTCTGATGAATCATGTTTCATTTCAGCAGTGACAGGGCTCAGCATGGGCACTCTGAATGATCTGCAGCTGTAATGCACTGTGTGTTCTGACCCCTTTCTATTACAGCCAGCTTTCACTGGTGCCACAGAGCCTCCTCTGTGAGATCGGACCAGACAGACTAGGCTTCGCTCCCTACGCACAACAATGAGCCTTGAGCGGGCCATGACCCTGTCACTGGTTCTCCACATGTCCTTCCTTGAAACACTTTTAATAGGTGCTGAGCACTTCATGCCAGAAACACCCCAGAAGACCTTGTTTACAGCACAACTTCCACAACAACTGACTGTTCACTCGCTGCATAATATATCCAACCCTATACAAGTGACACTGTATCCAGATAATCTACGTTAGTCACTCGTCACTGGGTTTTAACGTTATGGCTGATCACTGAATGTGTAAAACAAGATATACTGTAGTTCTATCCTGTTTCTTTCTCCTCCCTCCCTTCCAGCACTGTGTATATTTGTCTGCTTGATGTTCATGATCATATTATCTGTAACTGTAAATACCCGATTGTATTTTTTTGTGTCGTTGCATTGAATAAGATGAGTTCTTTATAGGAAGTGCACAACTGAATATGGAGCTTGTATTCACTCAATTCACTATGCAGCTATAAAGTTTTGAGCATCTGTTCCTCTTGCCCTCTGTGTGACCTTGCTCAGTCCTTACACTTAGAGGCCTGGATAATGTGCTACTACAATTTGCACTTGTCAAAGTCACTCAGGTCTCAGGTCTCACAACTTGGCACAGGAGTTACTTTCTGACACCACCGTCCCATTTTATCCGGGCTTGGGGCAGGCACTGCCTCCTCTGGCTGGGATTTGAACCCGTGCCTTCCACGTGGCAGGCGAGAAACCTACCACTGAGTCACCAATGCCGGTGTTTAGTAATAACAGATAATAAATTATTTACATGTAACTTAGATAATTATTTGATACAAGAATGAAATGTTATGCAGATAATTTTATCATCAAGCCAAATAACACTTCCCTTTCAGACTTGAGCTTTTTGTTTCCTAAACTGGAAATGAAGGAGCAGTGAAATAGCTAATTTAAGCCATCAGATCAAGAAAAGAAAAGCATCCACGCTGACCTGCGCATCCTGAGGTAAAGGATGCAAAAAAAAAAAAAAAAAAAAGTCCCTGGATAATGAAAAAGAGATTTTATTGTGTCCTGGATCAACAAAGAGACATCTAGTGTTCTCAGGGGGGCACTCGTACCCCTGCTGCTGTACACCGATGGCTCCAGTTTCTGCACAGCATGGTGTTGAGTCCTCTACACCAGAGCCGGTATTCATAACACACATTACTGAGCTTTAACATTGCCATTTATGGCCAGGCTTGTACAGTATGGTAAATGCTCTGAGATATTAAAGCTCTGTTCATTTAATTAACAGCCCTATCTATGTATCTATGTGTGTGTGTGTGTGTGTGTGTGTGTGTGTGTGTGTGTGTGTGTGTGTGTGTGTGTGTGCGTGTGTGTGTGTGTGTGTGCACGCTAAGAGAAATGGGTTGATATGGAACACTGAGTATGATTATGAATTTTTTTCTTTATTCAGCTTAAAGCTAAGTTCTTCCAAGCAGAGGAATTGGAGTTTTTAAATTAGTATTTTAAACTGTTTAAAATTACAAAAGAACATTACAGAGGCACTAAAAGGAAATTATAATATAAATACAGTGTTTCCATGATGTCATCTAAAACGCAGAGAGACTGAATGAACAATATAAAGGGAGAGAAAGAGTAGAAGTTTACTATAGTAATATAGTGTTAAATCAGTTGTTATTGGATTTCCATAAAAAGGAGATTGAAGCTCTAATATCACTGAATCTCGTGAAGTCCACACAATGCCACAGTTGGGTCTTTCATTGCCCTCATGTCACTTAACACCATTGTATTGCACCTGAAAATAGACAAGACACTCCCAACCATCTTTTTTTCCTTGCCCATCCCCCGATAATAAACCTTCTTCTCTCCTTCACATCACCACCATTGGATCACTTGTGTTCATTCCAAACCCCTAGAGCATTATATACAAAGCAGCTGTATGCATGGAAGCCATTCTTCACTCTGACAATGTACACAAATGTCGCCTGGTTGGCAACCATTTTGCTGCCTAGGATCTATCAGCTCTTGCTGAGTTAATGCATTAGTGGATGTGTGCATCTATGCAAGTTCTTGTACTTTAACAAATGACAAATACACCATCCTCTACAGAAGAGAGTTGATCATGTGTTAGAACATTACAAGCTTATGGGCTTAACTAAGCTTGTAATGTAATGACCATCATGGGCCAAGCAGGGAAGTCTGTTTTAAGGCTTGGGGCTACTAAGCATTTGGTAAGACTACAAAGCATTACCAACCAGCCGTGCAAATTTAAGCAGAGCTGTCTGTCAGGCTGTCAGAACATAATGTATGTTGATGGAAAAGAGCCTCAGGGTTAAGTAAGATCTCAAACTAATGGGAAGGATAAAACTCAAACCAGATAACGTTAATACGAAGCCAGATCCAAAAGACCAGCAAATCTACAAATTCAAGACAAAATCCAAAACATCTCACCCACCGAATCTTAATTGGACCCAAAGACATCTACTACACAAAATCTAAGTCAGACCTAAAAGCATATTCTACACCAAGTCTATAAATCCAAGCCAGAGCTGAAAGAACCGTGCACACCAAAACAACCAATGTAAGTGAGACCCCAAAGCATCTACCTCACCAAACCCAAAACAGATCCTAAAACATCAACCATGCAAAATTTACCAACCCAAAGCATCCACTAGACCATATCCAAGAATGTCCACAAAGAGTCTTAAAATTAAGAAATTGCAAGACAACCCCCAAAAAGAAACACACCAAATCTAAACCAGAACCTAAAATATCTACTACATCAAATCCAAGACATACCCTATAACACACGAAATTTACAGATGCAATGTGCACCCAAGGCAAACTCCCAAATATTTACATAAACAAATCTAAACCAGACAACAAAACACAAACATACGCGAAATCAAAATAAGGAAAGAAAACAATCACAAAGCTAATCTAAACCAGACACCAAAGCATTTACACATTAAATCTAAACCAGACACCAAAACATTTACACACCAAATCTAAACCAGACACCAAAACATTTACACACCAAATCTAAACCAGACACTAAAACATTTACACACCAAATCTAAACCAGACACTAAAACATTTACACACCAAATCTAAACCAGACACTAAAACATTTACACACCAAATCTAAACCAGACACCAAAACAAATACACAACAAATCTAAACCAGACACCAAAACAAATACACACAAAATGTAAAACAGACACCAAAAACCTTCTACATACAAAAAAAAAAACTCTACATGCCAAATCTAAACCAGACACCAAAACAAATACACACCAAATGTAAACCAGACACCCAAAAACTACTACAAATCTAAACCAGACATTAAAAGAACATTTACACACCAAATCTAAACCAGACACCAAAACATTTACCACATTTATCTAAGACTTAACACACTAATATCAAATTTCCATAACCTCATGTTCATCCCAACACCACAGTAATGTGTAATGCTAATGGATAATTGGTAAAAAAAAAAAAAAAAAAAAAACTAATCTGTGGATATACAAGCACTGTTACAGTGCAGTTGGTCAAATTCAATACCATAATAATGTGAAGATCTGAAATAAATATAATTATGTACACAACTTAATAATAATAATAATAATAATAATAATAATAATAATAATAATAATCATCATCATCATCATCATCATCATCATCATCATCATCATCATCCCCCTTAAACAACTGCAGTGTGTTTTTCATCATGTGCTAAACATGAACAATGTAAATAATGTTTAGCTGTAGCGTGAGTTGCCAAATACTGCCTGGATATAAATGTTATAGATGTGTTAACAACTAATCCTATAAAGTATTATTTGTCACATTTGTCACATATTAGAGAACTTAAATTTTGATTTTTTGTTTAAATGTTTACTTATCTATCTATAGTGTCGTGATGTATAATATAAGACATTCATTTAGAGGTCAAATGTAAAGGTTAAATGAGACACACATTGATCTGAACAAATGTCGACCACCAGGAGAGCAATCGTTTTACACTCTGGTGTTGTCTTTACACAACAGACTAATTAACAAAACGCAAAGAACCAAAAGGTGTTGTCGATATATATGGGTTGTCTAATGCAGAGATTCTCAGTTCAGTTCACACCAACCCACAGTTTGTCAACATTTTATTGTGTTAAATCTACAAATTCACAATGGGAAGGTAATCCAGACTACACAATGCTGGTGATTACTTTGCTCAAGAACATAAGCAGTACAATGATTGGCTGTTGGACCCTGAACCTGAAGACAAGATGGAGGACATCTCATCAATGCAGCTGTGTCCAAACCCATTCTTGGAGATCGACAATCCACCCCTTTCTGTGCACTTGCTCTCTCTTTGCCATCTTCTATTTGATTGTCCTACCAGGAAAACACTTAAAGGTTTTATGCAGAAACTTAGGACTATGCGGTTTCATATCTAAAAGGAACCATTAAAGGGAATCTCTTAAGTATCCATCGAACATCCAAAGAACCCACAGTAAATAATTAAAACAAAAATGGGGGGGGGGGGGGGGGGAAAAAAATTTTTTAAAAATT
>JAAGKR010002793.1:13059-40559 GCA_011419295.1 Clarias macrocephalus
GGGGGGGACTATCATGTGTTAACTATTGCAGATGTATTAAGTGTCTTCAAAATTTCACTCTTGATATTCTGTAGAATTAGGAGGTGAATAAATGGCAAAATAACCTTCTCCTCCAAACTTCCTCCAAGCTTACTAAGAGGACAAGGTTGCCTTTGTAGAATATGTAATAAATGATTGGCCATTAAAGGGGTGTATAGGTTACTGTGTAGAGATTTGCAAGCTCCTGTATCCATTTGAGTGTCCTCTGGATCCCCTGGTCTTTCCTTCCTGATAGCATGCCAGTAGATGCACTGGCTGCACTAAATTGCATCTAAGTGTGTAGGTCAGTGTGCAAGGTGACCTGAAATGGACCTGTATTCTAATGCAGGTGCTATTCAATTCAATTCGATTCAATTCAATTCAATTCAATTCAATTTTATTTGTATAGCTCTTTTAACAATTGTCATTGTCGCAAAGCAGGTTTACACAATCAAAAGCGTTATTTAAGTTTTTATGGAATGTGGATGTGTATGAATCAAGATGGTCAGATAGTTCCTAATGAGCAAGCCGAGGGCGACAGTGGCAAGAAAAAACTCCCTGAGATGGCAATAGGAAGAAACCTTAAGAGGAACCGGACTCAACAGGGAACCCATCCTCATTTGGGTGAAACAGAAAGAAGGATTTATCTGCATTCATACTGTGTGTTAGGTGGTAGGCAGTTCAGGATAACAGTTGATAACAGATGTTAATTGATGTTAATATGGAGTCCAGGACGTTATTGGAGGCTCAGGTAGACTTGTAGGAAGACTTGTAGACTTATTCCTTGTAGACTTGTAGACACCTCTGGTCTCCACATGCTTGGTGGGTTTTCTCTACAGACCACCTTATGTCCTGAGACCTCATGGCAAGCAAGAAAGCTACCCCAGAGCCACCAATGCCCATACTGGTGAGTGGGATAGAATAAGAGAAAGAAATTATTTTTAATGATTGCATTCATCTTTATTAACAATTTGTACCTGTACAAAGAGTTTGTTAGGGTTTAAACTACTGTGTCAGCAGTGTCAGTACAGGGGAAACAGCAGAAGGATTACAATGCCACCCATGTGGCCACGCCCCTGAGTAGTTAGATTTTTAATCCAGATGCAAAACATTAACGCGTATATGCAGCACGTACTGTGAAACAGCTGTGCGGACAAGTTGTGTGGTGAACTGCTCCAAGAGTCAGAGACGCTGTCAGAGGGAAAATCTCCTGAGGCTGGAGGACAAGGTGGAAGTGATGCATGGTTGCTTCCTGCTGCACCTGGAGCACCATCATCATCACCAGCACCACCTCCCCCTCCACCTCCCTCCGCCCACACACACACTCACTCACTCCTCCTCTCTCTCTCTCTCTCACACACACACACACACACACTCAGCTCCACACTAGACCGCGTTCCCGCACTGTCGCTCTGATCAGGGTGGAGCAGGGAGCCTCCGCCTCGGCGTCAGCGTGCTGCGGGAAGTCGCTGGCTCGCTCGCGCGCGCTCGCGGGCAATGCTGCACGGCGGGTGAAGCTTCTCTCCGGTCGGGAGACATGGAGGACTCGGAGAGCGCCGCGGATGACGGGCTGTTGGGGACCTGGCGATGGAACCGCAACGCGCGGGAGCAGGTACAGCTGAAGCAGAAGATCAGAGACCTGCCCGGGTTACTGAAGCACGGCTTGCATTTGAGAAAGAAGAGCGTGAGTATTGCATCTTAATTATGATTGCTAGATTCCTCCCCCCCCCCCCTCCTGTCAAGCAAAATCATTCAAGCTGTTCTTCTTCATTTTTTATGAGGATCAGTGAGGATCAGTCGCCCCCGCGTTTATTTTAAAGGACGCGTTGCATTATTAACGGCTTCTTCGCGCGCCCGTGCGCACGCACTCCTGCGCCTTTTGATCTTTTCAATTCAAACATTTTTTCTTGATCTGTTTTTATCTTCACGTGTTAATTGATTGAGTGAGTATGGGAGAATGCGTAAAGACAGGATCCGCTGTTTTTTGCACCCACCGTATCTAAGGCAACAAGAATCCTACACACACACACACACTCACACACACCTGACGGCTTATAGCTGTCGTTCCCCTCCTGTAACTTCCTCATCACGACGCTGGATGCAGCTTAGTACCGACTCCATCTTTTTAGTACCTGAGTGGATCTGTTTTGATGAATACATTTCTAGACAGGGTGGTGTGTGTGTGTGTGTGTGTGTGCGCGCCTACGGTAAATAGGCATCTCTACCTCTTGTACATGACAGAAACAGTTAAACACAGCGGCGGTTTTTAAGGTCGTGTTTTTTATTATTATTATTTTTTTTGTGATATTGCGCAGGGACTTTACATGCCAAACAATATTAAATTTCGCTGTCATTTAAGCTGAGAATAACATGCAGGGAGCAGTGAGTGCATGATCATGAATCTATGGCTACAGGACAACCGCATACTGTCATACTACATTATTA
This sequence comes from Clarias macrocephalus, assembly GCA_011419295.1. Taxonomy (NCBI): domain Eukaryota; kingdom Metazoa; phylum Chordata; class Actinopteri; order Siluriformes; family Clariidae; genus Clarias; species Clarias macrocephalus. The sequence goes on from JAAGKR010002793.1 coordinate 15,523, forward strand.
CCATATTATCATATTATTATACTGTTATACTGACATCCTTGTCACCCCTTTATACCACCATAATAAACAACATGCACATCAACAGCAGCTTGGTGTTTACACAGAGACTTGAGATGTTGTTTTTGCGCACATCTTATGTATGATGACTGGTGGTTGATGTTATTCATTTATTCATTCCTTCATTTAAAGTTGTATGTAACTGATATCGGTGGCACAGTGACTTGGTGGTTAGCACTGTGGCCTCGCACCTCCAGGGTCCGGGTTCGATTCACTCTTCTGGTCTTTGTGCATGGAGATTGCATGTTCTCCTCCTGCTTTATGGGTTTCCTCCGGGTATTCTAGTTTCCTCCCACCGTCCAGAAACATGCAGATTAGGTTAATTCGTGTGCACAAGTTTCCATCCCCTGCAATGTATTGGCACCTTGTACAGGCTGTACCCCGCCACATGCGCTAAGTCTCCTGGGATATAGACTCCAGGCCCCCCTGCGACCCTGTACACAGGATAAAGGGGTATAGCTTATGAGTGAGCATGTAATTGATATTAATTCACAAAATATACAAATAGCAAAAAAAAAAAAAAGAAAAAAAAAGAGAGAGAGAAATATAGGAGAAATATCCTATTTATTCATTCATTTAATATTACAGTACATGTAATAGATATCACTTTACAAAAATCCAAGAAACTGTTATCAGTGATAATGGACCTCCCCCCTCCCCAAATGTGATCGCATATATTTATTTTTGTGTTTATTTGTTTGTTTGTATGTTTGCTGGCTCATTTGGGTAAAATATTAACAATTTTTTTTTTTTACAAAACAAAATAAATAAAACACATTCTGGTAGGCAATATTTATTTATTTATTTATGTGTTTGTTTGTTGGTTTGTTTGTTATTTTGTCATGTAACAAAGATTTTGTAAAAAAGTTACAAATAGCAAAATAGAAATTCTGCCAATGTTCATCTTTACCAACTGTGATAAATGCTTACTTTCTTATTTATTTATTTATTTATTTATATTACTTGCTTTTAGATACAATGGCATGGTCGACAGCAAGATGATATAGTAGGGACGTGCACACCTCATGACGAATGCTAAAATTGCTTTAAATGTATTGTTAAACACTCTTCTTAGCAGTAAAATGTTTTCCCGCAGAAAAACCCTTCCTTATTGATTTATTGCTCCATTTTGGGTTTACCTCACTGCGATCTAAGAACAGGTTAGGCACCATACTTCCCTCAAGACCTGCCATGGTTTATCAGTTGTTAATCATTACGACAATATTTGCAGTGTAAATCGCAGTGACCACAAACCGACATAAAGATACACTCTCAAAATGATGATGTCAAAAAGATGTCCTTTTTGTGTTTTTTTATGTCTTTGTGTTTAAGAAGGCTTTGAGTGAGTCCACACTAAATGTTTTATGTTATGCTCTGAGCCTGTTTCAGATGAGTTTCAGTGGGTGTTTGGATGAGTCACAGCCACAGCTCAGTTTAAGTGGAGATGCAAATGTGTGCAACTGGGAAAAATGACAAACATTATCGCCACTGAGTGTGTGTGTGTGTGTGTGTGTGTGTGTGTGTGTGTGTGTGTGTGTGTGTGTGTGTGAATATTCCATTTTCAACATTTCCAATAGATTTAGCTTGATGTCTCAAGTAAGACTTCCATTCCTGATATTTTTACTTTTACGTTACAAACCAGTCTGCAATGGTTGTAACCGTAGCTGTTGTTAATGTCAGACCAGTTAGCTTCAACTGGAAAAAATTTGGTTGTAGTGTTAGTATACTGTAAATGCACAGTACCTATAGTTTAGTGGAGGTTTTGCTGTTGTTTTAATCTTAAAGATGGCAAAATGAACAAACCAGATCTTAGTTTAAAAATGGAAAGATGCAGTTGGCAGTATCTGCTGGAAGATGTTGAGTAAATAAAACACTGGGCTGGTGAAAATATAATTTAAACTTTTGTAATATTTCTTATGCAAAGTTATCTTCTCGTGTCTTACATAAGAAACTTGGTATAAAAATGTTTCCAGTTTGAATACTAATACTGTACACATCTCCGTTCTCCTAATCCCACAAGGGCTATTATTGCTTTTTGGGAGCGCTGCTTGATTTGCTAGTTGCCTCATTAAGTAATAAAGGTCTTACATGACAAGCTATTGGTAGAAAGCTGCATGATTTCGCTTTAGGAAGTATGGTGTATTTCTATATCCTAGAGCATGATGAGTAGCAGTAAACTTCACACCACACGATGCTGAGAAATGCAATAATGTATTATATACTCTATAATATTGCACTGGGGGGGGGGGCATTTCCAGTTTAGCAGTTACATTTATTATTGTAATAACTTTACTATGATGAAACAGGAGATGTGAAATGTAAGGCTTATCTGCTTTTTTCAGCCAAAGCAGGAATAAGACCAAACAAATAAAATTCCCTCAGTGGGAAAGGCAGTTCACTGAAGGGGAAAAGACGTGTGGGTGTGAAAGGCTTCTGATAGGGGTTACTCTCTCTAAGCGCTATAGGATATAAAAAAAAAAGGAAGAAGGCATTACTAGGGGTTATTTAAAACAAAACAAATGAACAAAAAAATAAAAAATGAAAAAGCACTCACACTGACTTCATGTCTGAAGGCTTTCCTACAGTTGATTGTCACTCATCTGGGAAAAAATATCTTAACTTTATTGTATTTAAAAGCAGATAAAAGTATGATGTCATTTTAAATTGTACTATCTATCTATAATGTTCCCAATAGTATGTTCTACTTCTTACTTGCACCACTTTCACTTTTCTAGGTTAAAAGTGCATAAAAATGATTAAAAAAAAAGAATGCCCACCTCTGTCCTAAGTCCCTATCCTTCGTGCACTGCAAGGCGTGTAACAGGCATCCTCGTGAGTCAATGAGACGTGCCCTTGTAGACAGGTGCACCGGGCCGTGATGACCGAGTGGCTTTAAAATGAAAGCTGGACTGTCTCACTTGTCTCCCACTCAAGTCTACAGGTAAAATGTCATCGGCAGTTAGTCAGCATGCACCGTTTCAGTTCCTTCTTGTGCTGCACATTTCCCTGACCTGACGTTCATGCTTTTCCTGCTAATTATCTGTAGCCGGACAAAATGTTTCCCCCCCAAAGCGGAGTAACCCAGGAGCATCACGGCTTTTCATTTCCTGCCCTCTACTCTTTTCATGCACAGTGTCAGATCAACCGCTTGATGTCTTCAAGCTTAATTAAGCGTGGGAATACATGTCATTCAGAGCGGGGACGATTGTTTTGCAGAGTTTTTGGGGTGTGGATCTTCGTGGATCTGTTGCAACTTGTGCTGCCATTGTATGGATCGTTTCCAACTTTTATTTTCCACATGGCTGAGCGAGAAATGACAGTATTGATTAGAGCGAACATTGTGTATGAATGACTGAACATTGCATAACAGGGCGCATACTCAGAGACTTCGCTTTTCTTCATTTGGAGAAGCTGGTTGCAAATTGATTTTTGTTTTCACTTTATCTTATTCTAAAAGGTCTGGATTGATTTTTCTCTCCTAGACATTAGTGTGGAATCTACATCATACTGTAGGTTGGGGTGACTCTGTAGTGGACACAATCTCCAAGACACACATGAATATCCTTTGTGTGTGGTTTAGAAAATTGTCAGTGTCTATTAAATTAAAGAAACGAGAATTTTTTTTTTACTGTAACAGCCTGCAAAGATAATAGTTGTTTTATGTGGTATGTAACAACCTCAGCAGCAACCTCATTTCCCCTCTCATCTGTTCCGAACACTCGGCATTCAGCATCACCACTATACTAATCATCTGGCATCATCTGCACCCGTTTCTTACTGGTTCATTCCTTAAATTTGATTTTTAAAATTTTTTTTGAATGATGATTTTCTCGAATGATTCAAACTTTCCTATGACAGGGACTGAAGTAAAAATGAGACCCAAAAACTTGCCAAAAATGAGAGCCAAAAACATCCTTTAGGAAGTCCAGGGAACTATTAATCAAGGATACATTAAAAATACAAGACAAAAGCAAAATATTTAGAAATGGGGGAGGGTTTAAGACTTTTCCACAGTACTGTATACAGTTTAGTCATGTTTTAAACCTGACACAACAACCAAAACCAGGTTCTTATACAAAGAAAAATAGGAATAATAGCGAGGCTGCATGAACTGAATGTGAAACAAAAATTTCACATTGCATTAATTTTGTTATTTAAAGAATCACACTTTTAGATATTTAAGTATTAAACGTAGCATTTTATATTTAAAGGTATTTTTCTATACTTGTATAATTATATGCAAATTTATTGAGGCTAATAGCAAATATTGGAACAAATTATCTCATTAAGCGGATTCATTTGTTTATTCACCGTCTATAATGCAAGGGAACCGTGTGTGTGTGTGTGTGTGTGTGTGTGTGTGTGTGTTTGGGGGGGTTGGGGGGGGGGGCATGTACACAGATCAGAGGCAGGTGACCTCCTTGACTCTGGAGGTGCGAGGCCACAGTGCTTACTACGCCATCATGCCACCTCTTTAAAAGGATATTTGTCAATATTTATTTACCTTATATACATTTCCAACAATTAATATATTATTATTTTTATGTATTATTTTTTGACAAATTGCTGTTTTTTTTTTTTTTTGCTTCATTAAAACAGAGATAAAAAATGAAGTCTGGTAAATCTTTTGTTATTCTTTAACTGAAAATGCAAGCATTGACAAATTGTTGAATAATGACATTGGGCCACATCTTGCCAACACAGTGTTGATGAATATAGTTTATAATTTTATACATAAAGGTACATACATCATTCCATGTACAGTAATGCGTTCATTATTTATTAGAATAAAGATTCTATATAGTACTTTCCATTCATTGCATAAAGTGTACTGTAGATGTCATATTATGCATGTATTAAATATTCTATCCTGGTGGCTGATAGGTGGGAAGGTCAAACATGATATAATATTGGCTAGATATTATATTCCTGCATGGTGTCGAAATTGAGAAGATGCTTAAAGGGCAAAAGCAAATATGTTCTTACTGGAGTTTGTCTCGTACATGATTTAATGAAGATTAAAGAGTTTTGGTTTCAAAGTTTTCAGATGTTTCCGCTTTTAAATTGATGAGCTGTACCAAGAACAGTCGTACATACCATCTGCATTAATATTCAAAACTCCTCCTTGCTTAATTGTAGTTTCATCCATTAGCGAGCAGTTTGGAGGTTCCGTCTCATTTGACTTGATTTGAGGACTCTGTGCAAATAGACTTTAGAAAGGACAATGATGTGGTTTGATCCATTAATCTGTTTTAGTGAGACGGGGAACTAGATTGGTTTTGGGCTGTTAACGTCGGCGTAGGTGTTTATTTATAGCAGGGGATGTTGTAGATTCGTCAGTGTTGATGTCGTGTTTCTTATGGGTTTTAAACTAGACACTTGATTCCTGGAAATGAAATCGGGAATAAAGTTTAAATAAAGTTACCTATAATTGAGATCTGATTATAGGTATTAAGAGGTTTATGTGATGATGCTGACATTTGCAATCTGTCGTACAACATGGAGCTCCTTCTGCTGGAATATTAGTGCTCAGTGAACAAGCTTTCATTCCTCCACTAGAATAAGAAAAGAGTGTGAGGAAGATGAAGCAGAGCATTTTTGACACCAGAGGATCTACAGGATTGAAAAAAAAAATCCTTTATATATATTTTGCACGTCCTGGTGTGTGTATATGGCATGAGTGTACTGGGGTGTTTGTTGTGTAGACAGCCAGGTGGACGTACCTCTCAAGTGAATTTCCTGTACTTGTTCACCGTAGTGAAATGCAAAGAAGGGGGTGAGCTTGTTTGATTTTCTCGATCTCGTTTCACGCTCATCTGACGTGACAGATTTATTCGAAAGTCGTGTCACTGCAAGCAGAGTTTACGTGTTTATACGTGTGTGTGTGTGTGTGTGTGTGTGAGAGAGCGTTCGGAGCTCCAGTGCCGAGCCTCACTGAGCACTCTAATCTGAGAGTAATCCATTTCTCACAGATAATGACCCACACACCCACTGCACTCTACATGCTGCACACAGGAACATGCTCCTCGCAGAGGCTTTGATGTCTGCACATAGATAACAGCACCAGGGTGCCCCGTTTCTTCTTCTTTCTTCTCGCTCACCTTCCATTGTTTCCTGTCCTTTCTTGTATTTCTTCTACTCTTTCTGTTTTTTTTCCCCCTCTCAGTGTGAATCCGACACTCCTTATTCCTACAGAAGTGCAGTGCCTTCAGGTTTGCGTCAAAAAGAAAGCTATTTCAAACCCCAGACTCTGTTTTCCTTTTACACTCATTTCTCTTTTCCCATATTACTGATTCTTTCACACCTTCGATTCTCACATATCTTTTTTTTTTTTCATCTCAGCAACATTTTCACTTTTTCATAACCAGGCTCTAGCTAGAGCTAGGAATGGTCAACAGTGAAATGTCAGCTGTCTACACAAAAAATAGCTCAGTCTAGAACAAATCGGTCGTTTTGTTCAGCTTGAGTGTCGGATGTTTCTCATCTGCGTGACAGTGTAGGTGTAATTGCATTCATGTAAAGGTGTGGTGAGCAATGTTTGAAGTCTGTCTAGACCTGTAGAAAACACATTATTTCAAAATTTCCTTGGAAATTATTTTTTTTGCAATATTGTCATTTATTGGATTTAGCTAGCCATATCATTAAAATCATTAGCCATAAAACAAGCAAGGATTTGTGCCACCAGTGCTTCGTGGTGTGGCTCCGCTAGCCTCTGCGGGTGTGCTGTGATGTCTGACCCTTGGACAACAACAATCAGCAGTGCATCCTTTGGTTGCTGTGGGCATGCGGGGTGAGACCTCCGTGGATCAGACTTGTTTGTTTGGAGCATCAAATGGATGCTTTAACAGATTGGGATCTGGGGAGTTTGCAGGTCGGGTCGATGCCCTGGAACTCTTTGATTGATTGGCCCTGTGTATGGCAGACAGTGGTGCACAGGGTGTTCAGTTGCCTTCCTTTCGTGGTCAGGATTCACTTTTTTCTGCAGTTTGTGCTGCATTGGCTTTGCTGTGGTATCAGACCAGACAGGCTGATCTTTGATCCCTGTGGGCATGGACGAGGCTTGGGTGCCCATGATGATTGTTAGTAATCTGACTAAAATGTACGCATGTTAATCGGAATAGAGTATACCACCCGAAGCCAAACCAAATTACATATATAATTAGAGGATAGAGGATAATATCCATCTGAACATTTCTGTTTAATTTTCACTTTCTGATGCTTTTTGTGATGCAAAAAAGTCTTTCTGCAATAAATCAGACAAGTTCAAAAACAGTTCATGTTGCATGTTTAGCTGTGCGATTAAGCAGTTTATCATACTGTCTGGTTTCACATGCTTCTTGTTGTTATGGTAACATTGACACTAAACCTCACTCCCCATATGTTCATAACTAGATTGGATTACAAACAGCATAACTTATCATACATACCACATAAACTGAGAATGTCTACAGTTTAGGATACATCTGAACAGTTCATTTGGAATTTGCAAACAGAACGAGTTTATACAGATTGGCTAAAATCTTTGCATGTAAACGTAGGCATAATTTCAACAGAAGAAATAGAGTGAGCATGGTGCAATGGAAAGCATTGTCATTGTTTTCACTGCAGCTGCCGTCACCGCACAGGTAGCCAGGCAACTGCTTAAAAAAAAAAAGAAAAAAGGGGGAAACCATATCATACATACTGTGCCACGAGCTGAAATTTACATCCCATTTACATTCCATTTCCATTTACAGCATTTAACAGACACACTTATCCAGAGTGACTTACTGAAGTGCTTTATATTTTCCACCATTCTCGACAAATATCCTTTTTGCTGTCCTTACGCTAGTACAAAATGCTCACGTGCTTAAAATGTTAGAGAGAGGGAGAAATTAGTACAGTTAGAAAACAGAGTGCAGACACAAAGGAGAGACATTATGGCCATCTTTTCCGTATCTTCAGTTCTTCTGGTGGGTGAAATCGAGCTATGCTAGAGGCTCAGTGGGGATGTGGTATAGAGCGGAGATAGATGAGTGCCTCCAGGTAGTTGGCTAGCCTCGTTTCAGTTTGTAGGCAAGCATGGGTGTTTAAATGCTAGCACAGGAAACAAAGCAATGTGGTGATGTGGGAGTCCTAAATGAAATCAAGAACATAATTGTGTCCTTTTATGATTTTACACGGGCTTCATGAATTCAATTTCATTCATAAAGGTTTGAAAACTGTAAAGCGGTAGCTTTAAATAAAGGTAACTTGAGATAACTTTAAGAACAACAAAGCATACTGTAACTGCCATTATAATGAGCGCTACTCATTGGAGAATGTTAGATAACAGCAGAGATTTAAAGCAATTTTAATATTAAAGATAATTTTATTTAGCCAGCACATTATTTTCAGCCTTTAATTACATTCAGCTGTGTTATTTTGAGCATTTTGAGCATGTAGTTGGAGCATGTTTGCTAAATATAAACAGCTAGCTAATAAACAGAGCTATGAAATACGGCGCTACATTCTGTATAGCTATTGTTGTTTACTGATTATAGTGATGGCTTAATACCTGGAGAAGCTAAACATAAGCAGTTAAGCAGCGAGCATGGTTAATGTTAAATAAAATAAGGTATTAACCTGTTGTTAAATAGTTAGCTAACTCTTAAAGCTAGGTTAACCCATGACTGACACATAGAGTAAATGGATAAATTGCTAGCTAACATGACTAATGTTAAATAAAATAAAGTACTAAGTAAGCGGTTGTTAATTCTTCAAAGCTTGCAATAAAGTGAGACAATAGAGTGAATCTTTGTGTGTGGTGGCTATATCTAAATAGCTAGCTAGCTAATAGAGCAACAAATGTGGCAGAAAATGCAGCTAGCTGATTTTGCAGCTAGATATTTCTAGTTTTACTGAAAGCTAACTACTGGACTAGCTACACATAAATATCAAACTTGCTAGCTAGGTTGGTTAGTGTTAAATAAGATAAGACATTTAAGAAGTTATAAGTTAAGTAGCTAAACATTATCCATTACCCTAGTTATGTTCACTACTGTACATTGATTAACTGTAGACAGGTTTAATGGCAAGTTTAATTAACATGCTCTCCGGATACAATCTAGATACAAGAGGTGCCTACTAACCCGATGTAAGAAAATGCTAGTCATGATTCATAGGCCTGGAGGAGAGAAAAAGAGAGGGAGGGGTGATGAAAGGTAAAGGAGGATGAGTCCTTGAAGTAGAGGAAGCTGATTATGTGCACTGTGTGTCTGCGCCAGCCTGTCTTTCTGTTTTCCTGTAAGATTGCTCTTTCGTGGGAAGGCTTTGTGCTTGCCGCGTTTTCTGTTCTACATCTTTGTGCTTGAGTAGCCAGCCTGTGTGCTTCAATTCCCTCTCAACCCAAACACTGTCTGCTGCTCTCGCTGCCAAGCTTGGTGCCCTCTGCCCACAGCAAATCTATAGGGACACGCACACCTTTTTCACTGTAGCCAAAACAAAGCCCACGCATGCTTTAGCGTCCTCAGAGATAACTGCAGTCCAGCAGATGTGTTGCTTTGTTGATATGATCTCTCTTTTTCTCTGTCTGTCTCTTTCGATTTCTGTGTTTGTATTCCAACAGCATGTTCGTAGCACTTTATCTTAGAGGGGCACCCGACCTGCGCTTTGAACCAGAGCAGTCTGATATTCATTATCTCAAATTTTGACAAATTCTTGTTTTATATGCAGGGCAGAATCATACTTCCTCCAACATTTTATACATTGGGTAAGGAATAACACACGTATGTTTCTGTAATAGAGAAACAATCAACAACAGGGTGGGATAAAGTGTAATTACTGTTACCACCCTAAAGATATTTTCCCCTATAATTTTGCAACCAGGAATGTTTTTTTTTTCTTTTATTTGCAGTTTACTTTGTTTAAAAAAAAATCAATTTTAGTTACATTTAACATTTTGAAACATCTTAAACATCTTAGGTCCAGTTATCATGGCCATTATAGAAGCTGTTTCATTTCCTGATTTCTAATTCTTTCTAATTCATCAGCTTTTGCCTTTTTTCCCTCAACCTTGAAGTTATTAAGCCTTCAAAAATGCATATGAGAAAAGGTGTCTGATAAAAATTGCTGACACTGAAGACTTCTTTCAAAAATCTTCAATAAATCTACATAGAAATCCACATACTGTAGAAATCACGACCACCATCACCATATCAATAGTTGCACCTTTTTTAAATGTATCTACTGTAGGTGAAGTGTATGACGTCCCTGTGTAAGCAGCCGGAGCGGCCGTCAGCACCAAGAATTGTGATACAAAATAACAAATACAACTCTTAACACATATTTCTGCATCCCCGCTCATTTTTCCTTTCATTTGATCAGGTTTTGTTGTCTTTATTATGACACATGATTCATTTATTTTTATTAATTAATTTATTTATTTTAGCTGAAGGATGTACCAATATTGCTTGCTTTTTCCGGCATTTGGTGTGAGGGTCGAGATAAACATGGAGTAAATTTGAAACTGTATCCACATGCCTGCTAGTATAAAAGACTGAATCATGAAGTACCCTTGCCAGGCTGAGCATCTGGGACAGAGTCTGAATTCGGCTTTCGTCTGCAATCTGTGGAATGTTTTGAGAAATTAGAACCATCACTTTAATTTTTTTGAGAAACAAAATCTGAATGAAACGGATCCGCGGTGGATAATTAGAAAGATCTGGAAAAGTGAGTCTGATTTTAAAGGCTGCTTTTTTCTTTAGTCAGTTCACCAGTTTATTCGGCTCTCATTTTCGGTCCAGTCCGTGTACCTGAGTAGTTTCAGAGGAATGGTTTTGTTTGTTAAGTCACACAATGTCCTGTGAATCATTCAAACCTAAAAAACATCTAACTTAAGGGATGAACCAGTGAGAAACATGTGCAGATGATGACAGATGATCAGGCCGGTGATTAGTATAGTGGTGATGCTGAATGCTAAGTGGTTGGAACAGACAAGAGGAGAAATTAGGTTGCGGCTGAGGGTGTTACACAAACCACCAATTTTTTAATTGTATCTTCAGGCACATATTTATTTAAAAGAATCTACAGAATTTATTTAATTTTACATGAAGAAATGGCTGATGGCTGATGGAAATGGGGTGGCTCAAGACAAACGCCAAACACATCTATCTATCTATCTATCTATCTATCTATCTATCTATCTATCTATCTATCTATCTATATACAGTATATACATATTTCTCTAACAGTAAGCAAAAGACAAGCATAACAGTTATCAATAAACAAACGGATATGTTAAACTTATTTAAAAATAATTACGCTAAAGACCCTTCCCACAGGCCGATTTATTTTCAGAGGCTCTAACAGGTTAAAAATCTCTAAAATCATCTTGACCTAAACATGCATTTTTTTTTTCAATTAAATATCGACCCTCCCACTATGCAGGAAAACACTAGAAACGCCAGCACTGTCTATACCAGAACTAATGCCAAGACTGCTACTGTAATCCTACTTACAGTTATCTGGTCCTGTTTCTAAGGATGCTGTAAATGCATCACACTGCACTACTAACATGTTTTATTTCTCAGTCATTTTAGCATCATATATAACATGTATAACACTTGGCGTAGGTACAACATATAATGTTTGTCTGTTCATTTATATAGCAACTGTCAATATTAACCTTTATTGGCTTCAAGGCTCCACAAACACTCTGACTTGCTGTAAAGGTGTATACGGTCCTACACGGCTCTTACTGTATATAAGAACAGGATATAGAGCTTGGTTATAGAGCCTGTATTTGGCTTCACCATTATCACATTATCAGTCAGTGGAAACTGAACTGTGCTGTTTAAGTAGCATTATGACTCTGTTTGTTTTTATTGATTGTGTCTTGGCAGCAGTCACCTGACACCGTCCCTGGACCCAGCGCTGGCGTTCACTCCATGACCAAGGTAGGCTACTCCTTTTATATACCGCTTGTGTGAGTTAATGTACTAGAATTATGCTTTATTATTAAAGAAAAAGGTGAATCAAGATGAAAAGATGAATATTTTTTAATGTTTGTTCTGATCTTGAAACCCAAAAGTTATAAAGGTATTGATTTTTGACTCAACAATATTTTTTATTAATATTATTAAGTTTTGGTCTTGGTACCTATACAAGGGTCGCTCAAGTCAAAAACTACCTTGATTTGTGCAGAATAACACAACATAGTTTTTCTATATAATCGACCTGCTACTGCTACAGTGTTGCACTAGTGTTTGGATACCATCAAGATAGAAAATTTACTTGGTACGCTTGAGCCATGATTGGACTGACAATAATGTGACAATAATTCCCAGCTGAGTTTCTGTAACGTGGAAGTGGCGTTGGTGAATGATTGTTTGTAGGGATTGACTACAGTACGCTCTGAGCAACCTTGCCATTCATGGATGTACAGTACGGCCTTCTATAAGAGTTAAAAGTCTTATCACCATACTGTGCTTGACATCTGGTGTGCATTGTACACCACCTGAAATTTCATCACAAGTCCCGGTTTGACTTGAACGGACATCATATTTGAAATATGTTAAATATTTGAATTGCTATTGCAATTTGCATATTACTCTTTTCCAAAACAAACAATTTCTAACACTATAGATAAGTTTCCCATGACACAGCAGTATACACTTTAGTGCAAATGTTTACACCTCCACTTTGTTTGACTTGAAGCCCCCTTGTAGATTTGTTTGCATGTTTTTAATGGATTTTTAATGCCTAATATGGGCACTAAAAACGAAAAATGTAATGTATTCATTTGAAATATTTATTTGTGTCTCAAATATAGTATCAAAGTACAGCGAGTACCCTGAGTACATGAATCAGGTGTACAGTATATGTGTATGTATTTGTCTATTCAGTCCTCTGAAATAGTAAAAGACAAGATGAAGTTCCTTTCTTAGTTTGACCTGGATAGGAGACCTTGTGGAATAAAAATTTTACCATCAGACATCTTGAAGGTTTTTTCTAAGTAACTGCTAAAAGTAAATTGGGTGCATACAGAGAAAACGAATAAAAGAGGAGATTCTAGTATTTTTTAAACAATGTTGGCTCTTAATCAAGATTTAGCTATTCAGTGGGATTCCCCTGTAAGATCATTAATCATGTTGCAGTCTTTCCCTGTTTATGTCCTATATCTTTCCATGTACTGCATGTTTCATTTTCTGCTTCCTTGGCTTGTTATGGATCCATTCGATCAGTGTTTGCATGATGAATAGTCGTCAAGAACCTCTAGGCGGGTCAAAGTACTGTTATGCACCTGAAGGCGTTCCTCCAGTAGAGGAATAAGACTAAGAAATCATCTAGTGAAAAGACTGTACTCTGTAAGAACTGTACTTGTGTGTTACCTATTACACAGGATAAGATTAACTTTTTAGATTTTAGGTTCCAGTTATAAAATGTTATAATAAAAACAAAACTATGCTACAGCTCTCAGTTCTGATTAGTCAGAAGGTGTTAATCAGGACAAAGGGCTTTGTGTTGTAACGCAAACATGTGACGATGTGCATCATAAAAATGTGAAGAAAAAAAGCAAAATCGGCATTCTGTTAATTATTCAAGAAATATGTTTGCTTGAAACATATTTGAGCATCAACAGTCCCAATCTGTGCATCCTGTAGAGTTACAAAAGACACGAAGAACACACTGGTCACGTGATGTTTTTTTTTGTGTTGAGTCTGCAAGATTCTCATTCCCAAGAAGGGAATCATCTGCACTTATGATGTCACCAATGAATCCAGTTTACGATAACCAGCACATACAGTAATCTCCAAGTGGTGTTCAAGTCAAACTGGGACTTGTGAAGAAATCAGTCCAAGCCAAGCCGTTTTTCAGACAGGAAGCAGGCAGTCTGATCATGGCTCCTGCATACTGAGAGACTTTCTACCTTGATGGTGTTCAAGCACTAGTGAAACACTGGGATAAGCGCATTAGTGTAGCAGGGGATTATATAGAGAAAAAATAAAGGGAGATTTTACTCGCATAACTGTTATTCTGTACAATCAAAAGTCTTAAATGCCCCTTGTACATCTTGGTGAACTAACCATGTTATAACTTTAAAAATGAGCGCTGTATTGCTTTTCAAAAGAAACTGGCATTTTAGTCGACATTGAGGTTACAGAACTCATCATGTTTCCATACATAATTTTCCCTGTCAGATACTTTGCTTGCTCATTAATTATTTATTTTTTGGGCTGACTGATAATTTCATGTATTTATATGGACAATTTGACAGCAATGTGAGAATTTTTGCAATTTTGAGAAGAAGAGTTTTTTTTTTCTGTAGTGTTTGAGTTAAAAAATAAATAAATATAAAAAAAAAATATATATATATACAGTACAGACCAAAAGTTTGGACACACCATCTTATTCAAAGAGGTTAAATTTGTATTATGGCAAGAAAAAAGCAGCTAAGTAAAGAAAAGCGAGTGGCCATCATTACTTTAAGAAATGAAGGTCAGTCAGTCTGAAAAATTGGGAAAACTTTAAAGTGTCCTCAAGTGCAGTCACAAAAAGCATCAAGCGCTACAAAGAAACTGGCTCACATGCGGACCGGCCCAGGAAAGGAAGACCAAGAGTCACCTCTGCTGCGGAGGATAAGTTCATCCGAGTCACCAGCCTCAGAAATCGCAGGTTAACAGCAGCTCAGATCAGAGAGCAGGTCAATGCCACACAGAGTTCTAGCAGCAGACACGTCTCTAGAACAACTGTTAAGAGGAGACTGTGTGAATCAGACCTTCATGGTAGAATATCTGCTAGGAAATCACTGCTAAGGACAGGCAACAAGCAGAAGAGACTTGTTTGGGCTAAAGAACACAATAAAGAACACAATAAAGAAAACTCTTTGAATGAGAAGGTGTGTCCAAACTTTCGGTCTGTACTGTATATATACAGTATATATAGGCCGAACAGAAAGTAGTAACAGCAGGTTATATCAAGGAAAAAAAGTGAGTTCTGTTGTACACAAAACCTTTTTAATTACAAAGATTGTTAAAGATCATAAGAAACATTATAAGCTACAGCTTCCCAAGACAGTATGTGTATCTCATGTCTCTTGTGCAGAAATCACTCATGCATACACCACAGAACATTAACATTTATTATTAATTATACACCAGTAAACTGGTGACAGGGTCTTGGGCACTCAAGACTCATTTATGCCTGTGAGGAGTAACGGCCAGGCTGTGTGGTCTGATCTCACAGGAAAGCACAAACTGCTGAAAGTTTTTTATCCTGGTTATCATGGAGGGATATCAGAACACTCTAGCAGACAAAGAGTTTAAAAATTGTTGATCCAGCCTTCATAGTCCTCAGACCTCAATCTGATTGAGCATCCATGAGATGTGCTGAACAAAGTCTGATGCATAGAGGCCCGACCTTGCAACTTATAGCACATAAAGAATCTGCTGATAAAGATCCTCACAGCATAACTTCAGAGGCCTGATGGAGATGTTTTGGTGGCACAAGAGGAACACTATTGGGCATAATGTTTTAAAATGTAAGCTCATAGTGTTATGGCTGATCAGTGAATAATATTTTAATATTATTTCTCCGCTTCACCACTGTGCTTAACAAAGATTTGTTAGGTAGTTTAAATATAAAACATTCAGCATTACTGTATTACTGTACGTATACTTGTTATTTATTATTTCCTGGACTGAGTACAACAGCAGTAACAGTATGTAACTGTTCTTTTCTTAGCTTCAGCATTCTCCCAAAAACATTTTAAACACATTCAAATCACTCATTGATTTTTTCATTGATCACATGACAGAAAAAAAACGACATAATTGGCTCATCATGGCGTGTCAGCTTTTGCTGGCAATACAGCCTGCTACCTGTCTTGCTTTGCTTAAAACATGGAAGTTTAAAGCTTCTAACATACGGTTATAAAGTAGTTTTCAAATCAGACTTTTTGTTACAGACAACTTTGTGTGTCAGAGCACAATAATTTGCCAAAATGAGTAAAAGTCATAATCTCAAGTTGTCATGTTTAGGACGTAGGTCATCTTGTTTACAACTTTAAACCATTGTTCATTTTACATAATTTATAAAATAAATAAAAAAATAATAAAAAACTAAATCATAATTTTCCTCATTCAAATTTTGTTTAAAATATTCTGAGAATTGAAGCAAATCAAATAGAATTGAATCTGTGACCAAAAAGTGGGGACGTTCTTGGTATATTTACTTTAAGAGGATTTGAGAGTAGTGTTTAACATTAAATGCATCTTTAATTATTAGATTAAAGTATGACAAGCTTTTTTTGAAATTGTAATAGGTGGCAAATTTGAACCTTCTAATGTTTGAAAATGAAAAACTCTGTGGTGGTAATTCCAGGACAGCATCCTTTAATTCCGTTAATTCTTTCCTTATGACTTTTTGTCTTTTTGGACTGTTCGTCCGTGCACGTGTCATCCGCACACCAGTCGCCGGCTCGATGCCTGATTGTCATTTATGCACTATGGACAATTTGGGTATGCCAGTTAGCCAAACCTGCGTGTCTATGGACTGTGGAAGGAAACCCACCAAGCATGGAGAGACTCCATGCAGACAGACCATGAGGTGGGAATTGAACCCGCACCCTAGAGATGCTAGGTGACCATGCCTCCATGCCACCTTCTCTTCAAATTGAATTCCTTACTTGTATTCAATCACATCTCCATTCAACCTGAACCAGAACCATGAAATAATAAAAATAATATACATTGCCATATCAGTAGATGCAAAACATAAAGAAAGGGCTTTTAACATTACATTATAAGGATGGAGAGGAAATACCTCTTCACCACCCTGTCTCCACCACGACTCCATCCATCCGGAGCTGCTGTTGAACCTAATGTGCCTGACATACTAAACTAATGAATCTCTAGTGAACAAAACAAGCAGAAAATCCATCAAATTAAATCTCTGAATCTCCCAGGAGCCGTCAGCGGGTCCTGACTTACATTCCTCATGCTCGTAATGACACGCCATTCCCATTAGCTTCACTGTAGTCACTGAATAATTCATCGTACTTACTGAATAATAAGCTTTAAGATGAATTAAGTGACTAATAAGCTGAGATTTTAAGGCGTTGAAGACATGGAATTGAAATCGTAATGCATTTATTTTCCTTTTTTTCCTTTCAAACGGAATATTCTGTACATAATTTATGAGTTTATCCGTGGGGATTTGATTGTGTAGTGGAAAATGATAATATAAAGGTTAAACCTGTCAAAAATCTGAAGACGTTCAAAGGACATTTAAATGCCATTGCATTCTGATGGACGGTTATGGGGGGAAAAATGTGTGATTGATACTCATGTGGCTGGAAGGGTTAATTAATAAGAAAAAACTGAGAAAAGAGAACAGCAAGAACAAAGAACATGTTTGAGTGATAAAATTAAGTAAACGTTATTTAATTAACCCTCTTCCTGAAAATGTAGCTTTCTGATCAGTTCTGCTGTAGTGGATCTTCTCCTATTAATTCTCCAAAATAAACTAAAATTAAATGAAATCCTTTAAATTCTCCGCTCTTGTGCGGCATTTATCCTTCCTAATTCTGTCCTTTTATTCTCAATTTTTTCATCACATGTGAGATTTCCATCTCTCTACTTCTCTGTAAACTATAAAGAAATCATTAACAGGAATCATTCTAGAGAGAGAGAGAGAGAGACAGTGTGACATAGAGACGAACACAGAGATAGAGAGACACGCAATGAGAAAGCACAAAACAGACTAAGACAATACAAAGGGAGACCCCCAAAATCTTAAAAAAAAAAAAAAAAAAAACTGAAAGAGAGAAGCAGACAATGACACAGAGAGCGTGATAGAGACGCATAGCAAGACAGAGAAGCAGAGAGACCGGTATGATTGCAAGGATAGACAGAGAAAGACAGATAGTGTGCCTGTCTCTGTGTCTATCTGTCTCTCTCTGTCTTTCTCTGTGTCTCTACCTGTCTCAAACGGACGCAGAAAAAGAGAAAGGGACCAGTGGAGCCACAGAGAGACATGGAGACTGACAGAGACAAAAAGAGAAACAGGGAGGCCACCAGGGGACACAAAGAGAGACAGATCCACTGACACAGACAGAGAGAGAGGCAAACACTCAGGAAAGGACTGCTGGTCGAAAAATTTGATTAACACAAAAAACTTGTATTTATGATGTCACATTCATGCAGTCTGTTTTTTTTTCCTTTCTGGGTTCTGAGTGTTCATGTGCAGGCATCCCTTCATCATACACATCACATAATCATGATCAATGTGGACACTGGGAAACAGATGATGGAACACTCAGTGTGTGTAAATGTTGCAGTTGAGGACACTCGGTCATATGATTATAGTTTGCATATGAAGCTTATTCATATGAACTTCCTTGGGAAAAACCATGGTTGAGTGCAACTTTTCCTGATCAGGAGGCAAACAGATATATGCATATATATAAAGATATAAAATGATGTTATTATATCTCAAGCTTGGCTAAATACACCAGTAAAAACCCTATTAAAATTCATTCAGTTAGTTTTACATGATGCATGCACAAGTAAACAGACACACGGACAGACAAAAATTCCCCAAAAAATATTGTCCTTTTACACATTTGGCAGACACCCTTATCCAGAGCAACTTACATTTTCATCTCATTATACATCAGAGAAGTTTAGAGTTAAGGGCCTTGCTCAAGGGCCCTGCTCAAGGGCCCAACAGGGACAACTTGGTGGTCATGGGGTTTGAACTTGACACCTTGTGTGCCATAGTTTAATGTCTTAACCACTGAGCTGCTCCTGACCCCTTTGACCTATTACTCATCTTACACCCCCCCAAATAATTTTTTGGAATATTACAGTTTATAATTGAATTCTAGTATACAGTATAAGCAGTAAATCTCATATCATATAATGGGAAAAGTATCATATAATGAATAAAGGACTCACGGTACATCATGAAGTGCCTTATTGTTTTTATGGTGGAATTTTCTAGCAGCATTTAAAAAAAAATAAAGAACAGCACATCATTTTTTAAAAATCCTTCGAATGCTGTTTGCAATGCTGTAAAACATGTTAATGTTCTTGTTTACATTATAGCAGCTACTGTATAATCGCTCACTCCCTCACCAAACTGAAGTTAAATAGACAAAACAAATGCACCAGATCGAATGCTGTTCATCCTGAAGCCTTTGCCTGCAAGTGCTCAAGACTGTTAAACAAACAGACTGAAAACCATTCCTGGAGTTTAATGTGTGTATTATAAGCTTTAGATTATATTGATCATAAGCCACAAAATATCTTTAAGAACTTGCATATCAATAGGCAGTATTTCCCCAAATTTTGAATCCACCCCTCATTTCTTCATGTTTTCTCCCAAAAGGCGAGGCTTTCTTGTACTGTATTTTGTAATGTAATCTTGAGGAATAGTTCTCTAGGCTTCCTAAAGGATTTTTTTTTAGTCTCTCATTTTCCGTCTAGTATCTGAACCTGAGCAGGTGCAGGAATGCTTTTCCTCTGAAAAATGCTAACATTCCTCTTATGCTAACATTTAAGCAAAAAAAAAAAAAAAAAAGGCATTTAAGCTAAGCCATGAAGCAATAAGAAACAGGTGCAGATGATGACAGATGATCAGGCCTGTGATCCGATGAGCTATTGGTGATGCCGAATGCTGAATGGTAGAAATGAGACGAGAGGGGAAACGAGGTTGCTGCCGAGGTTTTAACATAAACAACCAAATTGTATATTGAGGCACTTTGCAGCCTGTCACAGTAAAACATTAAATTAAATCAATTTAATATGAAGATATGAGGAGTAGCTCAAGACTTGTACAATACTGTATATCTATGATTGATGGAACAAATGTCAGAGCTGCTCTTATAGAAAATTAATCACCCAATTAACGAGCAGTCAGAATTAAGACTTTGACTGCATTGTGGTATTACGTGCACTATCATACTGTACATGTGCCATTCTTATTCATTTTCGTTAGATTGAAAAATGCATTATATGTAAAATATAAGTATCAATATAAACATCTCCAGTCTCAGTGGTGTATTTCTGCAACAAAACCAGGAGAAAAATTGAGAAAATTGGCTTTAACCTTTATAAGTTGTAGTGTATTTAATTTGACTATTTATTTCGATTTATAAGGCGACATGTTTTGTTTTTTGGGGATTTCCCCCCAATTTTCTCCCTAATTTAGTCGCGTCTAATTTCTCCCCGTCACTATGGGGCTCCCACATTAAGGCTACTACTACCACTCAGTCGGGAAGGCCGAAGATTATCACGTGTTTCCTCCGAACCACGTGACGCCAGCTGGTCGCCTCTTTTCGAAACTGCTTGCTCACGCACCGCTGGGAGCGGCGTAACACACTCGGAGGACAGCACTATCCGCTCCTTCCGCCCCCTGATTGGCTGTAGATCCGTGATTAATGTGGGAGCACTAAAGTACCTCTCATCCCGCCCCTCTGAGAGAGCTCGGCCAATCAGCTCTCTCTAGACCTCCGGCTGCGAGAGGTTACAGCATCACCCGGGAATCGATCTC
The DNA here is from genome assembly GCA_011419295.1 of Clarias macrocephalus. NCBI lineage: Eukaryota > Metazoa > Chordata > Actinopteri > Siluriformes > Clariidae > Clarias > Clarias macrocephalus. The sequence goes on from JAAGKR010002793.1 coordinate 36,094, forward strand.
ACGATCTCCGGATGATAGGGCGAGTGCTTTACCACCTTTTTTTTTTTTTTTTGCAAAAAAGCTGTTGTCATTTCCAGAAGATGATGAATATGTATGAGATGTCATTCCTTCCTCACCGTTCGGCCGTCTTGTGAAGGTGTTTACATGAAGAATAATTTTTCTGTTAATAGACAATGGGATTTTATGAAACAGCATTTTTACACTGGAAAACAGAGAGAATTCTAATGCTAACATTAAGTGTAAAATGTAATGTGCAGTTAAGTCCTATTGCATCAATTCAGCACTTTTGAAACTTGCATTTGTCCTTGACCCATTTATGAATATGTGCTTTACATCATGCATTGTTCTCTCTCCTTCTCTCTCTCTCTCCTTCTATTTTGCACACACGCATTAATAAAATTCTCTCTCTCTTTCTCTCTCTCTCTCCTTCTCCCCCAATAGCAGTCCTGCTCTCAGAGCTTTCCCTGCGCGGGCCGCGCACTGAGAAATGCATTTCTGTCCCACGGCCCGTATCCAGCCAAAGACAAGATCCACTTGGCACGAATCATCAGGTGAGGCAACATGATGTGTATTGACGTGTTCGTGCTGTTTAGTGAAAGCATAGTGATAACCCTGTATGAGTGACTCTGACGTGTGTGTGTGTAACTGTAGTGACTCCTCTGGCAGCTGAACATAAATTTCCTGTAGCACCAGTTGAACCGTTCGCCGAATAAAACACACAAGTCATTTCCCAACAAAAGAAAAATAAACAAAGCAGTCATGTACGTCAGGACATCAATTAGTTGTAAATTACTTAATATTTCAATTCAATAAATAGAACACAAGCATGTAATTGGTGTTTGCTGTACAAAATAACACAATTTGAATAACAATAGGCTACCGGGGTTGAATAATATTTTGCATGTACTGTAGATGCCACAGACAATGAAGATGAGCATCAGCACTGCACAATAATGTTTATTTGCATGAACAATAAAAGGTGAATTTTTAACAAAAACTCTTCCAACAGAACGAGGAACGTTCAAATCAAACCAGGATTTGCGATTGACATTTACAGAAGGCTTCAAGCACAGTACGCTGATGAGACTCGTAGCGACTGAAAAAAAAATTTACAATGGTGCAAACAGTTTAAAGAAGCCCGTATGTCCGTGAATGCCGATCCCGGAGCCTGCTGCAGTCGTTCCTGTGAAAATTCAGCTAGTGGAATGGCAACATGCAGGAGAGACGCGTCTGTGTGTAGGAACTGTACACACAATTATTCACCAACACCACCTGCATGTTACAGCAACTCAGCTGGGAGTATTTGCCAGTTCTGATCTCGCTCCAAGCCATTTCCACATGTCTGGGCCTTTAAAGGAGTTCCTGGGAGGCCAGCGTTTTAAACCTGAAGCGGGTAGTCTGATCATGGCGTTGGCGTACTGAGACAACGTTCTAGAACATTAATGTAGCAGGGGATTATATAGGGAAATAAAGGGAGTTTTTACTCTTATAACTACAGTATGTTCTGTTATTCTATGCAATCGGAAGTCCCGGTTTGACTTGAACACTCCTTGTGTTTTCTTTTTCGCACAGGAATAAATTCCTTTTGAACCACAGTTGTAGCTAGACTCGAACCGAAAAACAAAAAACTCAAATTAGCATAAGTGTGGCATAAACTAAAATAGATTTATAAATAGAAACAAAGGAAAAACACAAACTTGATGCATTTTCCAGGTTACAATATGCTGCATAGGTTGTTATATATACATTTTATGTAAATGATTATAACACGCGGAAAAAAATGATTCAGTTTCAGAAAGCGTGTTTCAGCAACTGTGCTACAGTGATGTCCATAAAAGATCAATGAAGTCATTATGTTTAGATACAAAGTGGGAGAAATCTGTTCAGCATTAGCACTGATGATGTGTGCAGTAGCAGACGGAGCGGTACATCTTCCTGAAGTGTGAGACGTGTGTGTGTGTGTGTGTGTGTGTGTGTGCGTCTGTGTTTTCCCCCACAGGAGGAGCTATGTTGGAGTAGAGCTGGTGCAGTGGTTGCTGGAGCAGTGTGTGTTTGTCCAGTGCAGGATGATGGCTGCACGGGTTTGGCAGGTGCTGCTGGAGCTCGGCATTCTGCACTCTGGTAACTCACCTTAAAGCCTTAATGCTACTTTGGCTTATAGCCCATCCTTGATGTGAAAGCAATAGCATAGCAATAGCTACATCAGACCACATGTATCATGCACACTACTGGCATGGCTTAATTTTTTTCCTAAGCTTGTATTTTTTTTGCGTACCAGCGGCAGTGTATCCGTAGTTAAGCCTGGTTATTGAGACTGCACAGTATTAAGTAGATGGAGTTGACGAGGCTGAATGATTGAGCCCACTCCTTAAGCCCACTAATGCACACCGAGCTCTACCCCCAGCACCAACAGTGGCGGCATCAACTAGAGTCGGCACGCTTGCATAACTTGCAAACTCTGCTGTGCTTGAATTTTTTTTTTGTCTTAAAGTCTTATGAGCTAGGCTTGGTGGCTTAGTGGTAAGCACTGTCACCTTGCACCTCCAGGGGCTCTGTGTGCATGGAGTTTGCATGTTCTCCCCGTGCTTGGTGGGTTTCCTCCTGGTACTCCTGTTTCCTTCCACAGATTAAAAACACGCAGATTAGGCTAATTGGCATTCCCAAATTGCCTGTATTGTGTGCCCTGCAATGGATTGGCACCCTGTCCAGGTTGTACTCTCTGCCTTGTGCTCTAAGTCTCCTGGGATAGGCTCCAGGCCCCCGACCCTGTATACAAGATGAAGCGATATAAACGATGAGTGAGTGAGTCTCATGAGCTTTAAGCACCAGTATTGGCATTAGCCAAGTTCTAATGTCAGCCCGTATTCATTCACAAGAATGGTCAAGGTGATCTAATTTTGTTGATTTGTGAAGTTTAGAAGTAATGTTCAAGTATTGATCAGTGTGTCCATACCAAATAAGGTTCATCGTTAGTTTATAGTGCATAGTCTGACAAAATACACTGCATTGTACTGTAACTCTTATTGCAAAGCAATACTCGAAGATGTTGCTGCCATGAAAAGTGGAGACAGTAGAAATGACCAGCACTTTACCAGTAAAAATCATGGAAATGCAGCCAAAATGAATCCTCATGAGAGTTATCTACAGTAGCTGCCGTTATCAGCCATATTTTTCTTCCTAGGGAGACTAAGATGAAGACTGAGATGATGTTGGTGAGCGTTTCTGTAATACCTGACACGAGGCCTGTGTAAATACCCAAGCATTCTTCTGGCAACTGTACCACATGTAGCAAACAGCTGATTTTCTCAGCTAAATAAAAGACAAATTCTTATCACGTTTGTCTTTTTGTCTCACTTAGACGCAAAAAAAGAAAAGTCACACAATCTAAGATTTCATTCAGTCTCATTTAATATTGATTTCAGAACACAGTGTGGTGGCCGGTTCATGTGGGAAAATGATTCCTCGTACTCCCAGAACCACTTTTCCACAATTTGTGTCCTGGAATATGCCTGTGCCATCAAGGAAGAAAAACTCCATAGATGTGATAACCTGGTCATTCAGTACATTCAGGGCGTCAGCCGACTTCATTTTATTGCCACCTAACTTTGCTGAGTTTAGACCTGACCAAGTAAAGCAACCCCAGATCATAACACTGCATAGTGGACAGTGTGGACATCTTCCAGTACGGCTCCATTAAACCATGAAAAGTTTAGTTTTCTGCCCTCTTTTTACCATCACAAATTATTAGTTATACGCTCTGCACCTGTCTCTTTACCTTTCTGGCTTTTGAGTTTTTCAGAATGTGCCGCACTTTTCGGTGACCTATTAATTCCAACATCACCATTACAAAGTGTTCAGAGCTAAACCAGCAGTCCATGTGCTAGCTCATTATATACCATTATGTTCCTCTCTCAGGCAGTTGACTCTGCCCATGGCACCCAACCAGATGTGACATGTTTGCATCATCTGGCTAAATATTGCTATAACGATGCAAACAGGTCCATGTGCTAAACCTCTGCACTGCACTGGACTCCGGTGCTTAACTTGCATGGGAGAAAAACAGGGCTCGATTAAAATAACAATAAAGCTAAAAGATAGCAATATACATCTTGCAATATTTCTCCGTTTACTGTATTTTCTAAAGCACTCGACTCGTTTTGGTAACTGGTGTAACTGGTGCCCCAAAGAGCAGTATTTTGGTGCTGAAACAGATATATTCACTTGAGACTCAGGAACATAACCAGCGGAAAATGTGTCTCTTCTTAACCATGCCAGGATGTCCTACAGTCACTCGATTTTTTTTTTCTGTTGTTCATCAAATATCATATCAAGGTGAAAGTGAGTATATATCTGAAGATATAAGACAAATAGAATATCAGAGCTCTTTGACTGTTTGAGATTCTGATCAGCACTTATTAAAGGCTCCATTCTATGACTCCAGACTCGCGACACCAAACACTACAGAG
>JAAGKR010002793.1:45559-50546 GCA_011419295.1 Clarias macrocephalus
CTTTCTCACTGTCTCTCTTCAGAGCTTGCCTTGTTTGTCTCTCATCTGTCTATGTTTTTTGTTTACCTCTATCTTGTCTCTCACTATCCTTCATGATCTTTTCTCTCTCTCCCTCCCTGTCTTCCTTACTGTCTCCCTCTCCCTTAATGTTTCTCTAACCTTCTCTGATTTCTTTCTTTCTTTCTTCCTTTCAAAATCTACATTTAGTCTTTCTTTAGTCAAGTCTTTCTTTTACACACTGTGGGTGTGTTAGTGTGTAGGCACTCAGTTGGTGAACAAGGCTTGCCTCCTGAGATGCAAATTCTAGCCACAGCTGTTAGAATAAACATCTGGCGGTCAGAGATCACATCTTTTTTTCAGTCGACTACAAGACTGATGATGAAGTGAAAATGCAGGGGGCCTCGTGACAGCTGCAGCGTGATGTTTGCGGATCAGAAAATCTGAAATCCATCTGGCTATGTACATGTAATAATATCACGTTATATCTCCAGTCCAGGAATCCTACCTGCACTGCTGCAAAGTCTATTTTTAATCCCGCTCAGGATCTGGTATTGCCTGAACGTCACATATACTATCTACCGCCCGGCCATGTATTTTTATCTGAAATTATGAGGCAAAGTGGCGCACGGCTTGGTTGATTTGATCCTCGTCATCGTGTCCTGACAGCACATCTGTGTCCGCGGGCTTCACTGCCAGCCGGGAATAGACACGCCGAATGAGAGCAGGGGATTTTGATGGGGTTGAGGGAAGACAGGATGCGCCAGCGCCTGCAATTTCACCCTGACGGAATCAAACGTGACGCGCGGCCGACCGTGTGACACCAGCCATCCAATGCGGGCCTCCTTCCCCGACCTCACACTAAGTGTCAATCAGACCCGTAGGATTGGATTCTGTACACTTCATCTGTATGTGCGCTGACAGAGTTATGAAAAGTGCACACTGGAGAATTTAAATAAATCAGAAGCGGGGCAGTGGAAGAGACGGAAAGTTTTCTTTGGGTTGTTTTTTTTTTTTTTTTTTTTTTGCAGCTTGTATGTAAATAATTTCTTCAGTTTCCTTCAGTGAACTTCTGTTTTCTCTCCAAATGAGCTGGTTGGATATTCCAGTCACACACACAGCCTTCCAACTGCTTGACATCTTTTGCATGCAATTTGCATATTGCTCATCTTTACTCTTACCAGTTTGGCCAGAACTGTTGAGAGTTGCGTGGGTGTGGGTCGTTCGGCGGGTGGGTGGCTGTGGGCGTGGATGTTAAAAAAAACACTGTGCGTTTGTGTGCACACACAGGGATGTCAAGTTTCTTTAAAAACCAAATGGTAGCTTTAATCACTTTAACGATTTTCACGTTCATATCACCCAAAGACATTCAAACATGAATAATCAACTCTTTTATTAGCTGTGTTTAAACATTTTCATTTTACAGCCGTGTCCAACCATTTTCTGTGCTGTTTCGTTTATTCCTAGTTCTTCCTCTTACGCCTTTTAGACTCTTAGCCATAGGAAAATATTTGAATGGTGTAAATGTTTTAAAGAAGGGCGTTTGTCTGTGAACCTGCTGTCGTTCCCGTGAATGTTCATTGAGAGGGACTCAACATTGGGAGTTATTGCCACATCCCCCCGTGCAGTCCTGCACACAGTACAGACCTCGTTCCAAGCCATTTCTACATTTGGGCCATCAAAGGAGTTCCCGGGAGGCCAGCGTCTCAGACGTGAAGCAGTCAGACCGATCATGATTCCGACATACTGAGAAATCTTTCTACTTTGATGGTATAGAAGCACGGGAAAAGTGCATCAGTGTCGCAGGGGATTATATAGAGAAATAAAGGGAGGTTATTGTGATGTTGTTCTGCACAATTAAAACTCCAGTATGACTTGTACTGTACGTCCCCTCGAAAAACTGCCTTGTTCTAATTCAGACAGAATTGGGTTTTCCATACTGTATATACTATATGAGAAGAAAAGTTTTTCAAGATGGGAAAATCAAGCTCTCGATAAAGATAACAATTAAAAAAACGAGTAAAAATAATAATAATAAAAATATTCACCATATAGGGACTTGTTGCCTCATTTTGACTTTCCCTGTGATCATTTTGCATAATTTTCAAATGACCTCAATTGATATAAACCAATTTATTCTCTATTTTTTTCTTGCTGAAATTCCTTCAAAATGTCCAGATGTGTAAATGAAAACCCAGATGTCACAATGTGACTACACCATGAGCTGAGATTGCATAAGCAATTAATACAAATATGTTGTTTCTTCGGCCAAGAAAATTCCTGATATCATATTTGTCTCTGTGCATCTTCAAGACAAATAAACGTAAATCAATCTGATTATTAAAACCCAGAGGTTGGTGGATGAAATGTACACACCACCGGTAATGAACACACACACACTTTCTGTTTCAAGCATAAAGTGTGTCATTGACCTATCTGACCCAATGCTTGATCCAAATATCATGTCTAAGCCATATATGGTTATTGGACGATTTTAGCTGAGGTGTAGCTCAGAACACTTGGTCATGTCTGAAACATTCTCCTTGTTATTTTGCTATCTGTTATAAGTCTCTCAGGACCTCTCCTGTCTGCTTTATGTCTTTTTTCTTATATGTGTTTTGTCCTCTTGTAACAGCTTGGTGTTGAAGGCACTTTATCCTCATGTAGCAAATTCTCTGTGGGCCATGTTCAGTTTGTTCTGGTATTTTCATGGATGCCTGAGTCAAGCACGTGTGTGCAAAAAGGTGAGATGGAGACAAATAGCTTGTCGAGGTTCGTCATGCTGAGAGTGGAGTGCACAGGTCAGGAGGGGGCAGTACAGAGCTGAGGCGTTAATCCTGTGAGTGTGTGTGTGTATGTGTGTTACAACTGCCCTTGTGTATTATACAACACATTTTTTTCTTCCCCAGTCCTGAAGAGGACCCCGAAGGAAAACGGGATATCTGTGGAGAAATTCTGCAGATGAAAGCTTTGGAAAGGCTCACATCCACCGTGAGTGTGTGACCTCACTGTACTGTGTTTGTCTATGTTGTTAATGTACTCTGTGTGTGTGTGTGTGCGAGAGAGAGAGAGAGAGAGAGATGGAGTGACCGATGCAAGAGATGTCTGCCTGTGTCCCGGTCCCTCTGTGTCTGTGCAGTTCAGCTCATGTCTGCCATTTAAACCCAAAGGAGGGCCATCTGTCATTTTATCATGCACTCTTGTCCCTGTGGCACAGAGATCAGTTGCACTTATCTCACACTCAGCAACTGTCATGTAGCAGAGCTCACACTGAAACACACAGCACTGCCACAGACCCTAACCCCCCCCCCCTGCCCCACCCACACACATACACACACAGACTGTGCATATACACTATAGCACAAAAACTTGTGTTAATGTTTTAATACAAAATTTATTGATATACATTATATATTGATTTATTTTATAATATTATGATATTATATATTATATTATAATATATTATATGAATATATTATACTATTTTTCCTTCCTGAAGTGTATGTAAATTTTTTGGGCTGAATCTACATATACATACACATATGTATATATATAGATTCAGACCAAAAAATATACATACACTTCAGGAAGGAAACATAGTATGATGTGTAATATATGAATATAATATTAGTAATATTAATATTGTATTTTTGTGTTCAATAATTGTACAAATGGGAACAAACGTATATATATATACACACACACACACACACACACACACACACACACACACATACTGTATATATATAAGATTGATGACATTTCTAATTAATGACATTTATATATATATATATATATATATATATATATATAATATCTTCCCATCTGCATTTCCTCTGTTCTCTCACGTCTCTCGACCTGATTGGTGATTGAGGGGAAAAAAGAGTCTTAATGGGCCTCGTTTTTCTTTCAGCGAAGTTGCGCATAAATGTTATCATTACATGCAAAAATCCTGGAGATTTTCAAAAGTTTCGTTAACATTCCTCTTCATCTTTTTCAAATGTTGCTAAATGCCGGTTAGGCATCATTTTGCAAGCGTGTTTCATAGACACAGCTGATTCACATTTAATGACACCCACAAACACCATAAAGATAAAGCTCACAGAGACTGAATGTTGATTAAACTGTGTAAGAGCAACTTTTATGTACGGGGTCCTAAATGTTCCTGTAGTGCAGCACGGAGGCCATCATAGTGGATTTATTCACTTCAATAACATGAAGCGACTGAGGTTCACAAAAATCTTCTTTAAATTTGAGTGGAGGAAAAACAAATAAGAATTTTAATGCTGAATCTAATCCTTGTCTAAAACCGCAGCAACTCCGTTATACGATTTGAAGTTGATCAAGCACCATTTACAGCAGTCTGAATTCTTTTTATGCAAATGCAGGAGGTCTGATTGGATATGAAGGATTTACAAAGAAATTTGTCTGTATTCATGATGATGCAGAAGAAACGGTTTTACATTATTCTTTTTTTGTTCCCTCAGCAGCCAACCAGTGAGAGGACTGATGAGTTGAGCATGAAAATGCTGCTTAGTGTAAATTTCCCATAGCAAATGTCTGTATTGATTTCTGAACAGATTAATAACATGGATAAATTATACGATCAATCATGTTCAGTTAAGCGCTGATTGTTTCGCTCCTGAGCGGTGACATAAACGTCTGTAATTTATAAGCTGGAAAGGTGTGTATTCAGCAGGAGTAGAGGACACACTCATTGAAATTCTGTATAAATCTTCTTGTCGAGGCAGGTAGCTAAAGAATAATTCGAACAAAAGTCTTCTGTGTGGATGAAACTGCTTACACGCTTAACACCAGATTTCAGCTGTAATATTAGAACGTAATAGAATACCTAAAAATAGTTTAAAAATAATAAAAAAATGAAGGAGGCTTGCTGCCTCTACAAGTATTGCACATTTCTGGCGTGAATTTCATTCCACAGAAACGTTGTGTTTATTAGCACTGCTGATTCCTCAGTGGTCTGTTCGGA